>JAHDIT010000024.1:0-139921 GCA_019232045.1 Ogataea degrootiae
GTAATGCGTAAGTTGCTATATATAAAATAGTGTATTTATTGAAGTAATTAACATAATAAGTAATGTTTAAAGGTGGACGATACACTAATCCTTATATAACAGAAGGATTAGTGTTCGAACTGAAGGGAGTAGTGTTTAAATTAAAATAAAATGAACACACTTTTTCTCAGTTCTTGTCTATTACAATATCTATCATATAATACACCTCTTATTGATATAAATAAATGCAGGTGATACAAAATTGTCAGGATCCGGCTATTATTAGATTAGGTATAACAATGGAATACATTTTCTCTGGTCTTCTAAGAAGAAGTACTATTATATAAACCTATACAAGAGAAAGCAATAAAGTGGGTTATATGTCAGAATGTATTTGAGTGGTGAAGCAGCCAACTAGATTAGGGTGTGACGTGCCCAGTTTGCCTCAGCCTACGTGATTACCGAATCTCCATCCTGCATATCCCGATGACCTAATCCTAACAATATTTGAGAGTTGAGAACAAGTTTTCTAGGACATGACTTTTTCTACTATTTAAAAACTGCAGAATTCTCACCTCACTTTAATTCCTTTATATTTTGCCTCTAAATAAGTAAGTACGTAATTTTTCTTTCTTCACACCTTTCTACAGCAAATTAACAGCTATGAAAATTTTCACCTTGAAACAATCAATATCGTTATATTCGATTTTCACGGCTGTTTTAGTATCCGCGCAGAGCTTCAGCAAAGCTCTGACTAAGGACGTTTTTGAATTGCGTACACTGAATATGATTCCGTCGTCGGAGGGTGGACCGTTTATAAAGGTTGAACATCAATGGTTCTTAGAGGTCTATGATAATGCCAGCATATTTACTAATAGACCGAGTTTTGTGAAGAGGGATGAGCAGGACAACGCATTTGAAGCATTGTATAGAATGTATGACCTCATAGGGGGCGTTGGCAGCGATGTGTCGCTCGCTTTACAGCAAGCAACTGATTTACGCGATCGATGTTACGAACAGAAATTGATTGATGAGAACCAGTACTTAAACCTCACTACCGCTGCTACAGATGCAGAGAATAACAATTATAGATCTCGGAAAGCCAAAAGGGATGATCGATTGGTGAAACGTTCGCGTACTAGTGGAGGGATATCATTTGAATGGCTTAGGTCTATGATGATTTCGGCCACCCCAAAGTCTTGCCACTGTGAGGCAGCGTGGATGGGCAACTGGAAGTATATGATCTGCTCGCATACAAGTGGAAGTAAGTGTGACACGACTTCATCGGTAAATACGATAGCTGAAGCGTATGAGAGAGGGTTTCAAGACGCCAGTAACAGGGATGGAGGCGCTTTTTGCTTCTGTATGAATAATAGGAGCAGATGGGCGGCAAACGGAAAGTTTATCCACAACGCATTATCAAACGTGATATCGCTCGACTCAAATTGGTGCGATTCATGCCACCCCCCAGTTAGGTCTAACTGAGGATAGTGTTGTTAACATTCCATGCCTTTGGTACAGACAGGGCCGCCGCCGACGCAACTCGCCGTTTTAGCATCGACTGTTGTAGGCGTAGGGCCTGGCATAACAGTCGAGTTACCCTATTTCAAAAGAGAGTACAAGGTTTACTATCAAAGTTATCGCAAAATCATGTGGAGGCAAGACACATATCGCACAGTATATATGGAATTGCCTGGAATACAGTTATTCGGTTGATCGATGCTGAGCACCAACTGAGTGTGTCAGTTCCAAGGTTCTCCATTACTTCAAACACCATGCTTTCCGAAAAGTTATGTTTCTCTCCAATGTTTAACAGAAACCGAAAGTAATTAAGAGTTTGTGTTAGTTATCTAGGTATATAATCAAAACCGAAAAAAAAGAAAAATTATTTAGTTTCACCATAGTAATGTAAGTACGCACTCAAAGTCTTAGTACCTTCGATATAATTATCAACGTTCAACTTTTCGTTAATGGAATGAGCACCATCATCACCCATACCCATAGGTAACAACAAAACGTTTGTCTTTAAACACTCTTCAAAGGTCAAAGTAATTGGAATCGAACCACCTTCTCTTGTTAAATCTGGTTCCACGTTCCAAACCGATTTAGTCGCCTTCTTAGCAGCAGTGAAAGAATCGTTCGATGGATCCGATAACCAGTATGCACCATCGTGGATTAATTCAACAGTACAGGTGTTTGGGGAATTCAAAGCGGCAAACTTCTCGTTTAAATAACCAATCACTAGTTTATCCAACGTAGCTGAATCCATGTCTGGGACTGTACGAATGGAGAACTTACCGATGACCTTCGCTGGGATAACGGTTTTAGCACCACCGCCATAGAATGCACCTTCGATACCGTGAATTGATAAGGATGGATATCTCCATCTGTGCATTAGAATGTCCTTCTTTTGGTTGAATATGGCAGTGTCGGAACCTGAAGCGGCGTTTAGTTCGTCAACGTCAAATTCGATGTCTTTGTAGATTGCATCTTCGGCTTCGGTAACTGGTGCCACCATTTCGTTAACACCAGGGATTAAGATTTCACCAGTGGTGGAAACCATTGTTGACATAATGTTGAATAAATCTGTCATTGGTTCATGAATGATACCACCAAACACACCAGAATGTAAATCGGCGCCAGGGCCTTTGATGGCAACTTGATAGTAGTTACAGCCTCTTAAACCATAAGTTAAAACTGGCTTTTTGGTACCCAACCAATAGTTATCAGAGATACAGACAGTGTCAACGCTTTTGAAATACTTGTCAGCTTCATCAGCGACTAATTTATCCAATCCTAGAGAACCCGATTCTTCCATACCTTCAAAACAGCAAACCAAGTTGACTGGTAGTTCTAAACCCAAGTTGTTGTGCGCTTCAACAGAGTTTAACCAGCCCATAACCGGGCCCTTATCATCAGTGGAACCTCTACCGTATAACTTACCGTTCAATTCAGTTAATTTGAAAGGATCGGTGTTCCAGCCGTCTTCAACTAATGCTGGCTGAACGTCATAATGACCGTAGACTAAAACGGTTTTCTTATTTGGATTGCTACCAAATCTAGCCAAGACAATTGGAGGTAGTTGTAAATTGGCATCAGCGACAGGAGGTGGTTGAGTACCCAATTGTTTGATTTGGATGTCTTGTGCACCTAGTTGAGTCAATTCATTTTTCAAGAATTCTGACATTTTGAAGACATGAGGTCTCAAAGATTCATCACCAGAGACCGAAGGGATGGCAACTGCCTCTGTTAGACGTTGAATGAACTTTGGTTTAAGTCTAGTGATTTCCTCGAACAAGGATTTTAGGGTTGATTCTGTGGAGGACATTTTTGAGTAATTGCGATATGTATAGTTAAAGGGATTTAATCTTTGAGACTTCAATTGACGGAAGACTAATGATTTAAATAGCATCTATACTCTGAAAGTGTAAAGGGGAGTGAGTACAAGAACAAAGAAGAGGACAAGGTTTATAGTCTTTTTGTTAGATCTAAAGATTGAAGAGGCAAATAGGAACAGTGGAGATTGAAATGAGATTTTATCTTTTGTTTTTTGTTGTTTTTACCGAGTGGGAAAGAGAGGAGATGGCCGAAAGCGGGAAAAGCCGTGCGAAGGTGAGGAAAAGTGTTGTGAACTTTTGGGGGAGACACTACCTTCTCCATGTCTTTTGGTTACAAAAAGGGTAAGTTCAGTATAAGATTGCTATTACCAAATGTTTTTAACTTATTATAATATAAATAAAGGGTACTAGTCTATTTATTTAAGTTCCTTTTATATGTTTATCTTATGGGTTTGTTTATAACAAATTATCAATTACTATATATATTACCTGTTATTAATATATTATTTTATTTTATCAATTGATCAATTTTATCACACACTTTATTTTGTTTTAGATTTGAATTATGTCATCAAGTCTCGAGAGTTTACGACATGAATCTCCAATCGAGGCTGTGCATTTGTATTTTTCGCACAGGAAGAGGTGCTGTACGACTTACCAACACCATTTCACTTTCTTTTTAAGGAGAGATGGAGTATACCAACCATTATATGTCACTGTTAACTGAAGAAAGTTGTACTGAGCCTATAGTGATTATCGGGCTGGTGAGGTTTTTGGTAGGCATGTAAATGTGGCTGGGAAGATGTGTCAGGAGAGTGACGTTTGTCTTTGGTGTTGATCGACTGAGTGTAAATGGGCGTCGATCGCGGAATTCACGGAAATCACGGAAATGACTGAAATGAGTAAGCATGTTCGGAGCTCAACTACACCCGTATTGCACAGCCTCAAAATGTCTATATATTTGAGCTTTGAACAATCACAATTAGAAATCAACTAACTGGTGACGGTAATGACTATTGATCAAATTGTCGCTATAAATACCTTTCAATATTCCAACTTGTAATGAAACAGCAAGATGTAAACATTCAAACCCATCAATCACTTAAACAATCAGAACAAAAGTCCAACCAAGAAAACAGATACATATGACTCAAGCAGAAAACTCTCTCGGTGATACGAACCTATTCAAACCAATCGATGTTGGACCAGTGACTTTACAAAACAGATTAGTTTTTGCACCATCATCCCGTTATAGAAACAGTGATGACCACGTTGCCACTGATTCAATGTTGCAATACTACACTGAACGTGCAACTGATAACGGAGGTTTAATTATTGTGGAAGCTACTGCTCCAGCACCTGAATTTGGAACATTCCCATCTTCACCAATGATTTATACGCCTGCTCAAGTTGAAGCATGGAAGAAAATTGTTGATTCGGTTCATTCAAAGGGAACTTCAATTTCTCTCCAATTGGCGCATACGGGACGTATTGTAATCCCCAAAAGAGTAAAAGCTTTGAACTTACCATTTGTTAGTTCATCGAATAAATATGTGGATGAAGATTCTGAAAAAGCTGCCGCTGAAGCCGGTGTCGAATTGAAAGCTATGACATTAGATCAAATAGAAGACGTTAAACAGAAATGGGTCGAAGCTGCCAAAAGAGCAATTTTTGAGTCTGGTTTTGACTTTATTGAATTGCACGGCGCTCATGGAAATTTATTAGACCAATTTTTTCAAGAAGTTATTAATGATAGAACTGACGAATACGGAGGATCAATTGAAAATAGAAGTAGATTGTTATTGGAGCTTGTTGACTTGCTTATTGATGCAGTTGGTGCTGAACATGTTGCAGTCAGATTAAGTCCATACACAAAATTCCTAGGGTCTGTTGGTGTTGACTCTCCAAACACTCATCCTATTGCTCAATTCGGTTATATCTTGGGTCAACTTGAGAAAAGAGCTAAAGAAGGTAACAGATTGGGTTACGTTTCAATTGTTGAGCCAAGGTTTAACGAAAATAATCACTTAAGTCTTGAAACGAAGGATGTTTCTGGTTCCAGAACTGTCAACACTTCATGGGTTGGTGAAATTTGGAAAGGTGTTATCATTCGTTCTGGTGTCTACTTGCACGATGAAAATGATGGTTATGCTAAACTTAGAAAAGATGTTGGTGCTGATGATCGTACTTTGATTGGAGCTAGTCGTTACTATACTTCTAATCCTGATTTGGCAGAACGTTTGAAGAAAGGTCTGACTCTGACGCCATATGATAGACCAACTTTCTACACTAATTCCAGTAACCTTGGTTATATAACTTGGGGTAAATATGGTGAAGAAGAATTGGGTAAAGATAACGCAGTGACATTGAAAGTACCAAAACCTCTGGCTTGAATCGTCTTCTGTCTTTCCGTGTTTTTATGTTTTTGCATTTTTTAAACGTTATGTTTGCTTATGGATATATATATATGTATATGGTTTGTCACTGACATATCATAACTCAATGATATAGGTTGGTTATTGTAATAGAGTTGACTTATATTACCATTAAGGATGATTCTGTAATACACTGGGATGAAGCATCGGTGTAAAGGTTTGTCGGTTAACAAAACCCTTTACGTCCAAACCGGCCTTTCGCTAAAGGGGTTTTTGTCTATTTAAAGGGGATCTATGAATCCCGTATGTATACCTTTTATAGCCCTTTTTACCTTTTAGTTTAATCAAGTTATATTCCCTGAAGCAACAAGTGTTTAGGCATAGTCCTTTCGACCGTATACCAGGAATATAGCTGAACCACTACACAATATAACCAATTATATACCCAAAGTATAGTAGTACAATTACTTTATTTTATCAATTGGATAACTTTATTTCACGTTTTAATTTCATATTATGCCATGGAATGTTGAGAGGTTACTTCAATCAGAGGGGGGTAGCCAGTCATGTGATTAGAGATCATGTGGGAAGCGAAGAAGCGAAGAGAGATAAGAGGAAGAGGAGGGTAACTTTCTTCCTAACGTCTTTCTGCGACATCTCATCTGTAGCACAGCCTGACAAATACAGACAGAAGTGTCGTGCCCCGACCAACGGGCACTTTGAGTCATTTTGGGAGTTTTTTCACTTTCGACGGTTTCTTTTGAAAAGTTGGTGGACTCATCTGGTTACTCATCACTGCTTAGTGGTCACTGGTCCTTTGTATTTCAGTCCGTCTTCTTCTTATCTCCTTCCTTTAAACAAATCAGATATCTACCCTTAATTTTCTTCTTTTCATATTTAATATACTCAAAAAATAGAGACATAACAATGTGTGGTATTTTTGCTGCCTACCAAGTTCCTGAGGTCCAATCCTTCAAGGAAAAAGCTTTACAATATTCAAAGAGAATTAGACACAGAGGTCCAGATTGGTCTGGTAACAAAGTGATCAACAACACCATCTTAGTCCATGAAAGATTAGCCATTGTTGGCTTAGACTCAGGTGCCCAACCAATCACCAGTGAAGATGACAGATTCGCCCTAGCCGTTAACGGTGAAATTTACAACCACATCAAGATCAGAGACGAATTCACCGACTACCCATTCAAAACCATGTCTGACTGTGAACCAATCATCCCACTATTCAAAAAATACGGTATTGATGCTCCTAAATATTTAGACGGTATGTTTGCCTTTGTTTTATACGATAAGCAAGATGATAGAATCATCGCTGCTAGAGATCCAATCGGTATCACCACTTTATACATGGGTAGATCATCGAAGAACGATACCGTTTTCTTCGCCTCTGAATTAAAATGTTTGACTGATGAATGTGATCAGATTACAGCTTTCCCTCCAGGTCATGTTTACGATTCCAACACCGATCAAATCACTAGATACTTCAACCCAGACTGGTATGACGAAAACAGAATTGCCAACGTTCCTGTTGATTACAAACAAGTTAGAGAAAGTTTAGAATTGGCCGTTAGAAAGAGATTGATGGCTGAAGTGCCATACGGTGTCCTATTATCCGGTGGTTTAGATTCTTCTTTAATCGCTTCTATTGCTTCAAGAGAAACTGAAAAGGCTGCTGCTGAGATTGAAACCCACAAGGAAGGTATCGATGCTAGCCATACTTTAACCGGTGTTGGTGAAGACGGTAAATTGGCCTTAAACGGTTGGGCTAAGCTACACTCTTTTGCCATTGGTTTACCAGGTGCTCCAGATTTGATTGCTGCTAAGAAGGTTGCCAAATTCATTGGTACCATCCATCATGAGCACACTTTCACAGTTGAAGAAGGTTTCGATGCTTTAACTGATGTCATTTACCACTTGGAAACTTACGATGTCACCACAATTAGAGCTTCTACTCCAATGTATCTATTATCTAGAAAGATTAAGGCTCAAGGTGTCAAGATGGTTTTGTCTGGTGAAGGTTCCGATGAAGTCTTTGGTGGTTACTTATACTTTGCCAGTGCTCCATCCCCAGCTGAATTCCACACTGAGTGTGTTAAGAGAGTTCAAAACTTACACTATGCTGATTGTTTGAGAGCCAACAAGTCCACCATGGCTTGGGGTCTTGAAGCTAGAGTTCCATTCTTGGACAAGGAATTCTTACAGTTATGTATGAACATTGACCCAGCTGATAAGTTAATCGATCAAGAATCCGGCAAGATTGAAAAATACATCTTGAGAAAGGCTTTCGATACCTCTGATGATCCAACTGCTAAACCATACTTGCCAGATGAAATTCTATGGCGTCAAAAGGAACAATTCAGTGATGGTGTTGGTTACTCTTGGATTGATGGTTTGAAAGAACTTGCTAACAAGTCTGTCTCCGATGAAGAATTTGCTAACCCTAAACCAGAATGGGGTACCGATATCCCAACTACAAAGGAAGCTTACTTCTACAGATGTAAGTTTGACGAATTGTTCCCAAGTAAAGCTGCTGCCAGTACTGTTATGAGATGGGTTCCAAAGGCTGAATGGGGTTGTCATGAGGATCCATCAGGTAGATACGCTAAGACACATGCTTCTAAAGTTATTTAAATAAATTCAGTTGTTTTTTGCCCCTGTTTACTTACTCAATCATTTTGTCATTTAATTTCTTGTGTTTCTTCTTTTCTTATAGTTTCTGTAGAGGATTACTTTTTTGTTTCTTTTGTATTTGTTTTTCAATTAATTACTATAATAGAAGTTTTATATAATATACATAATAATATACAACAAAAGGACTAAAGAGGTAAGCGATGTAGAAAGTTGGCAAACCGGACATAGTCAACTATTCAACGTCAGGTTCTAAACAAACATCAATGACAAACTCATTCTGTATGAATGGGAACCCTCTAGCATCGACTCTCTCAACAGTCAATACATCAATAACCTCCTTCTCTTCCTCCTCGATAATCTTATTCAAATCGTCCTCATAATCAACAAAATCAAACTCATCTTCTTTTTCCTCATAATCGATATTTTCCTCAATCTCTTCGAAATCCGGTGCCAAAGCGGACCATTTCTGCGGGATCACTATTGACCAAACGTACAACATCCCTGAATCCATACCCGTGGCCACGATGCTGCATCTACGGTAGTTCCAGTCAACTTCAATTAGCTCTTCATTAGACCCTTCCAAAATCTTAATCAATGACCCCATTGACGTTTCCCAGATGTATATGTCATGGGTGGCACCGAGTGTGGAAGCACAGAGGTATTCGGACGTATTGTTGAACTTCACAGAGTTCCATTGTAATCGATTAACTGCATCCTGATACTTATTTTCCAACTCTAACTCCAACCCATCACCACCTTCGTCACTCTCTGTGGTTATTCTGAACTGTCTGATCACACGATCACTTGAATTAATGGCAACTTTGTTACCGATATTGGAAAACTCTATTGATTTGATATTCGAATTGCAAATTTTGATAGACTTGATTATCTCCAATGTTGTTCTGTCGATTATATTCAACCATCCTTTCGAAGTCCCATTGAATATGTATTTGTGACACCTACTGAATCCACAGGTAAGAGTCCAATGTTTCCCCGTTATAACTTTGCGTTTTTTCTTCGACCGTTCATTACCATCACTGTCGCTATTATTATTATCCTCGCTGTTATCATCGTACTCGTCTTCATCAACAACAGGATTCGTCTCCATCTTCACCACCCTATCACCCTCACCATCATCATCCAGTCCAAACTTCACATAAACCGGATCATCCTCCAACAACGCACAAACAAACTCAAACTCATAATCATCATCTTTCAACAACTCACAATTCCAAACCGGTCCTTCAAAAGTATAACTCTTCACAATAACTCCACCACTAACGCCCAAATCCCACAGGTTCACCTTCCAATCCCGACTCGAACTCAATAGATACCGTCCGCATTGACTCCAGCTCAGTGACGTGATAGCTCTAGTGTGATCCCTCAAGATGCTAATCGTGCTGTTCGTGTCGTTGTCTATGATGATTATCGTGCCATCAACGAGCCCAGAGGCTAGGTATGAGCCTGATGGAGAGGAGCGGATGTTTGTGGAGTGCCCGTAGGATAAGGTCTGGGTTAGCAGCTCAGGGTACTCTTTGGCTACTGCAAAGGGGTCCAAGAGTGACAAGTTCATTGGTTCTCTTCTATTATTGTACTAAATATATGAATTGTGTTGTTCATCTGATGAAAAATGTGATTGGAGTTACATAGTTGAAAAGGTTCCTGTTTTAATGAGTTGTAAATCTCGTGAACTCGAAAAGAAAAACATTATAAATTTGACGGCTGTGCTTTTCAATTTGCCTCTAACTTCTTACGTAGTTTTATCACCAGTTTCTTATACAACGTCTAATGTTTTAATGAAGTAGTTTATGGTATAGTACTAATAACGGTAAATAAAACAAAAAATACAAATAATAGGGGGGATATTATATACAAGAGATCATTTCATAATATTCAAAATCATTCATCTTTCTTAACTTCACCTTCATCTTCCTTCTTTTCAGCATCATTATCTTCTTCATTACCTTCAACCTTCTTCTTTTGGCTTCTTTCAGCCTGATCAGCTAAGTATAAGTCAAACGCATCGTTTCTATTTGGGAAAGGTCTCTTACCCAACAATCTAATCATATCTTCCCTAGTGATAACTTCTTTGCTTAACAATTCTTGTGCAACTAGCTCAAGTTCATCCTTCTTTTCAATCAACAGGTTCTTACATCTCTCGTAACTTTCGGCAACCAGTCTATGAATCTCTGAATCAATCAAAGATGATGTCTTATCACTGAAAGGCTTCGTCATATCGTTACCTCTATCCATGTTGTAGTTGACTAGACCAACTTTAGGTGACATACCACATTCCAAAACCATTCTTTGTGCTAAATTGGTAACTTTCTCAAAATCATCAGATCCACCAGATGTCACAGAATCAAAATGTAACTCTTCAGAGACTCTACCACCTAATGTCATTGTCATTCTATCCAATAGTTTCTTGGTACTGTACAAGTAAATGTCAGGTGGTAGATATTGGGCATAACCTAACGCACCTTGGCCTCTTGGAATGATACTAACCTTCAGTAAAGGATCAGCAAACTCTAAGAACCAACCACAGATAGCATGACCCGCTTCGTGATAAGCGACAACCTTCTTTTCTTCGAATGATAGTAACTTGGATTTCTTCTCTAAACCAGCAACAACTCTTTCAATAGCTTGTTCAAAGTCAGTTAGTGAAACGGCTTCCTTGTTGTGTCTAGCTGCAATTAAAGCAGCCTCGTTACAAACGTTGGCAATGTCAGCACCTGAGAAACCAGGTGTTAATGTTGCCAATCTACCTTTCAAATCTTCCAAGTCACATTCTTCGGCAAGTTTAATTTTCTTTAAATGAACGTTGAAAATATCCTTACGGCCTTCTAATTCTGGATTGTCAAGATAGATCTTTCTATCAAATCTACCTGGTCTTGTCAAGGCAGAATCTAAAACATCAGCACGGTTAGTACCAGCCAAAACGACAACGTGATCCTTTGTTGAGAAACCGTCCATTTCAACTAGTAATTGATTCAATGTGTTTTCTCTTTCATCGTTACTTCCAGCACCTTTACCCTTAGATCTTGACTTTCCGATGGCATCGATTTCATCAACAAAGATAATAGATGGAGCATTTTCTCTGGCAACTTTGAACAATTCACGAACTCTAGAAGCACCAACACCAACAAACATTTCAACAAATTCAGAACCGGAAACAGAATAGAATGGAACATCAGCTTCACCAGCAGTTGCTTTAGCCAACAGAGTCTTACCGGTACCTGGAGGACCTGATAAAATGGCACCTCTTGGAATCTTAGCACCTAATTTTTCATATTTCTTAGGATTTTTCAAAAACTTGACAAACTCCATAACTTCTTCTTTAGCTTCATCACAACCTGCAACATCAGCGAACTTAATATTGACTTGGCTTTCGGAGTTGAACTTCTTAATAATTTTAGACGATGGAGGGCCGAATAATCCGCCACCACCACCCATACCACCAGTAGATTTCAACATGCTTCTACCTGCGTAGAAAATGAATCCGAATAATAACAATGTTGGTAAAATACTATAAACTGATTTCATCACACTGACGCTTTGAACGTAAATAACAGGAACTTTCAGATCATCAGTGATGTTCTTTTCCTCTTGGTAGCGTTTCAAATTTTCTTCAAATTTAAGAACTGAACCAATAGTGAAATAATATTCAACCTTAGAACTGTGAACTGGTTGATTCTTACCGTAATCGTTCATGATAACCCTAACAACGTTGTTATTAACGACAATCAGTTTTTCAACGTAACCCTTGTCTAATAGAGAAGTACAGCAGTCTTGCCATGTGATTTCACGTTCGTTGGATTCGATTGAGAATAACAAGTACACTAACAAACCTGAAGATAACCATAACAACAGAACATCGAACCTTAACGGCGGTGGTTGCAAATTATTCTTCGAACCACCAGCATTCTTATTACTTTGTTGGTTGCCTTCATTTTTATATGTGTTTCGGTTACTGTTTGCTGACATAAAATCGGGTGTTTCTTGTCTGGATTCCTTTCCTAGGTTTTCTTGTTTGTATAAATGGTATTCCATCACAGCCTTATGGAATAACTGAACGTTTTTAACCTTGTCGCCTGGTTTGATAGCGCTGTCTTCGTCAGTCAAAATGGTATTCATCATATTTCCAAAGGAAACCGAGTTCATTCCTTGCATTTCATACTTTTGGAATAGTTGTCTGTACTTGGATTGAACAACCTCAGTATCAAAATCAACAATAGAACCTTTTTGAAATTCTTCGGATGACCAAATTTGCTTCAATGAGTTCAGTAATTCAACGCACTCTTCCTTGGATAGTTCACGTTGACCGTCAGAATTGTAATGCTTTGGCAATTCATCGCCGTTATTGTTCGCTGATGAATTATATCTTATTTGGTTTAAACGCAGCAGTTGCTTATTGGCAGTTATCAAGTTGGTTCTGTTGAGTAATGATATAGGTGAGTTGTTAAATGCTGTGGTCTTTATTGAACGTTTGAAAATCGGTATTATCGAGAAACAATTACCAAGTATGTTTCTTGAACCCGGCGTCTTTAGCGACGATAGTAGTGATCGTCTATACAACATTTTGATGCAAGAATAGCCTAAATACTACTTTACACTATTGATGTATTGATATATAAAACAAAGAACCCCTTTTAGACTTATGTTTCCTGTCATGTCTCTCTTAGCTTGTTTAATTCCAATCGATTTCGCCACTTTTCAAAGAGGAGATTTGGTTGTGCGCGCGCAAATTGAAGACGTTTCTTTCTCGGGCTTCGACGTTTAACAAAAACAACTTTAATTATAAATATTGAACAATTACCTACGAACAAAATAATAATAGTAATACTAAAGGGGAAGGGAATCAAAAACACAGTCGAGTTCTAACTCAAACGGAGAAAATTATATAAAAGATGGTGAAAAGGGAAGTAGGATGGAAGGATATTAAGTAAGTTCAAACAGTACTGACGATCTCGCTGGCATGTTTTAAGACCTCAACCATCTTTTGACATTCCTTTCTTCTAACGATTGTCATTTCATTTTCTTTCACCAGATCCTTCAAGTTTGCATTATTGTATAATTTTTCTAACAACACTTTTTGGATTTCAGACTTGGAGTTTTGAATCAATTTTAACATTATCACTTTTGGAATCAAATCTGTAATTGACTTCTTGATAATCTTGAAATAGGAATCAATCAACAGCTTAATTATTTCAGTTTCCTGGAGTTCACGGTCGGTCATGACATTAGAGGCCTTCAAAATACTTGGAGGGGATTCCATAGCAGCTAATCGCTTTTTGTTTTTTGATGCGAAAAATCCACCAAAGAATGAGCCTGATTTATCATCTTCAGTTTGTTGTTGTTGCTGTTGGGAGTGTGCTTGTTGAGAAGCTGAAATTGGCTTACCAGTCTTTGGGTCGACAGTAACCGGTTTAGGGTTCATCTTTTCTTGAACCATAGCCAAAGCAGTAGAACCCTTCAGCAAATCAGGGTGAGCAGTGTTAATATAGGTTTGTTCAGATCTAATTAAATCCACAATCAAAGTATTTGTTGGAATAACAGTTTCTCTTAAAAACTGAATGAATATTGTTTGAATCTGATCTTTCAATTCAGGGTATCTGGAATACTCCGTTTGTGATAAAATTTGTGACAATATTCTAACCAATTCATCAAATACTAATGTACTACAACGTAATGAAGGTTCTTCTAATCTACTGATTTGTTGCTTGACCAAAATCTCAAAAGCAGCTGTACCAACGAACAATGAAGGAGATGAACCAGAGGAGTTGTACATGATGGTACGAATGTCACCATCTTTGATTTGATCAAATGGATCTAAAGCATAAATACCATTTTTGAAGATTTCGTGGAAAACAAATGAAATTCTGGCACCACCTGATAACTCCATTGAAGAAATATCTTTTGTTTGACCGTCTAAGATAGAGTTGTAGTCGTTGCAGAAATCAGTAATGATTGATAAAACAATTGAAGATGGAGATTCGATTAATTCTGGACCTAAGCTAGTCAATTCAGTTTGATATTTCTTCAAAGCAGATTCAATTCTTAGTTTGATGTCCGGTAAAGTAGCTCTGATATGGTTTAACAAAATTAAGTTCAACTTCTTCGCCAAATACGGAGTACCACAGTAGTTTGATTTAGAAGAGTAAGACAAGTGGTTTTCAAAGAATTTTTTTTCATCTAAAAGGGCTTCTTTAATTGTCTTGTGGCTTTCAATGTCCTTTTGACCTCTGTTAATAACAGGAACGTAACCGGATCTTAATGGAATGACTCGACCAGCCAAGATATCGATAACATCAGTACCTTGATCCATTAAATCAATTTTGGTTAAGACACCAATCGTTCTTAGACCTTCTGGATCGACTTCTCTTGCTAGTTTCAAACCATCAGAGTTGGCTAAATCTTGATTTGCAGAGTTAACAGCCAAGATGATGGCATTTGGTTTTGAAATGAATTTCATGATCATATCTCTAATTTGCTTTTCAATATCTTTTGGTTGGTCACCAACAGGATTTTTAGTCATACCTGGTAAATCAACCAAAGTCAAAGTTAAAACGTGTGGGGAATAGATTCTTAAATTGATTGGGCTGGAAGATATACCAGCATTGGCACCAGTCTTAGCGTCTGTTTCTCTAATGATTTCTAATCTAATATCGTCAAAGTTGTAAAATTTCTTACCTGGCAAATGTAAGAATTCCCCCCATTCATCTGCATTATTTTCAGTTTTGACACCTTTATCATCATGGGTTTGAATATCGATTAAATCAGAGTTGTTTGGTGTGGATCTTTTGTTGATTAATTGTAAGATTAAAGGTCTTCTAGTAACGATACCGGTACCTCTTGGTAAGAATTCTCTACCAACAATGTTTTCTAAGACGGATGACTTACCAGAAGATTGAGATCCAACAACAGTGATTTGAGGCAAATCGATCGGAGAAGTTGAACCTGAACCTAATGGAGCCAACGCATCCTGCAACTTGTTAATTGTTTGAATTAAAGTCTCATCCATTCTGTGTAAGTGTATATATTATATATGTAAATTTATATCTATCTATGACTGTATGTATTCTTGGATTGAGTAATTAAGAGTAGAGTAAAATATACGAGATGTATTTTATAATCTGATGTAGATGGGCCACTTCCACCTGGACTGCCAGTCTTTGAGATTACGCTGTTATTTTTGAGATTTTGTTTTGTTTTGTTTTGTTTGTTTAAATTGTTTTATTGGCGGACAGAATTTTAGGCGGTGGCGTGGCGGAGTCTCAGGAGATTGGAGGGTATTGTGGCAGGTGAGACGGTGAGAGGAAGGGGAGGAATTCGTGGCTGGTGTATTGCACGTGATTTCTTGATTTTGGAGGCTGTGCAGGAGACCGAGATGAGAATTTTTCGTCTTGTGAGAAGAAGAAGAAAAGACAACGGGAACACCATCGAGGGCTCATCGATTCACCGATCCGGTGCCAGTCTGCTTGCTTTGTTGCCTTCCCACAGGAACCTCCAATAGACATCATCCTGTGCTCACTATTTGACTGACCAGTTTGCCACCATTGCAAAGATCGTTTGGGTATGGCTGACTCTCTCTGTGCTGTGCTGTGCTGTGCTGTGTCCAGCCCAGATGTTGTCTCTATTGTGTTGTATACCGACTCGCCAAGTGTTAGAGTATTCTAGTCACTTCTCTACCGTTGCGAAGCCACCTGGCTCAACAATAGCATTTCAATAGTCTACACAAACTTACAACAGCCAAAGTCCACCATTTACATACCAAAAATATCTAAAAATAGCTAGAAAATTTTTCAGGAGATTTAATTCTATTTCCATTCTCCCCACCACCAGCCCAATGTCTCAAACTTACGGGTGTACCGTACCTCACTGTTCCCAGTTTCCATGCCTCTCAATTACCAATCACACCTGTTGTTGTTTGTTGTTGTTTCGGTGTCCTTTCTAAATGTATTTTCGTATAAAACTTTAAACTTCTCCACATTCTCGCAACGTTTTTGTAGTATTGACAAAAACACTAATTGAAAGTAACTTTAAAGATTCCTAGAATGTTAGCCATCAACGAATACAAGTTGTTGATTAACCAAATCAAAGTATGTGTACCAAAGCCGTTTCGTATCTGCGTTCATTTGAAAACCAATTTACTAACAAACTTGTTAATAATGTAGAAAATCAACGATGCCTTCATTTATGATAAATTAGCAACCATACAGGCAACGGACAAACTCTTAGAACAGAAGGCTGACTTTGAATCTCAATTGAACAAATTCTTCAAGATTTATGAAAATTCAAACGTTTTAAGATTAGTGAGAAGCATCCCAAAAGACCATGACTTGAAAAACGATCCAGTTATCAATGAGCTATCTACCAGTGAAATAAACAACGAAAATGAATTTGTCAGATTCTACTTGAAGTTAGAATTGCTTAAAAGGGATCTAACAAATCTGGAAGTTTATAAATCAAACGATGAATTCAGCAAAGAATTCGAACTGTTCAATAGCTTTAAAGAATTTTGGAAAGAATTCAAAAATTATCACAATGACTAACTAACCATTGAATATCCATTCCTCCAACATTTCTTTTAACCTCACTGACTATAATTAACAAAAAAGCAGAAACAATATATTAATTGACATCAATTCCCAAACTGATTAATGAACTATTAACGATCTCTTTTCTTCATGTGCTTCTTCTGTCTACCTTGTGGAAGTGGAATTTTTTTCAATTTACTCCTTCAGTTTATTCCCCAAAATCAAATCTCTCTATAGACATTATATACATAATATGTACTAATACCAAACTAATTCAAATAACAGCAATAATAATAACAATCTAGAAATGTTAACCAACTGAAAATAAGAAAAGTTTCAACCAGTAGAATTTGCGATTTATATTAAAGAGTAGACAAAGTATAGTATATATACATCTCGATCTGAATCGCCAAGTTACCAATTTGGGTAACTCTGAGCTACTAATTAAATATTTGAGTAAATACTTGATTAATTCAAGTACATGTTCAATCGTAATTTTAATCCATCAAAACGAGAAAACTATCTAAAAACTTCGGCAAAAAATCAGGATTTATCGTTCTTGTGGTTCGGTTCATGCATGCTGGCCTGGCTTTAAAATAGACAATTACCAGCATCCCGTGGATACCTGTTGAGCAAATTCCGATGATCCTTTTCCTTCCACCATCAAAAGCTTAATTTTTTTGTTCGACGCATCGTTTGGCCAATAACCAGCCACGAGTAGAGGGATCGGCATTGGATCTATCGAATGGGAGCTCCGAGATAGCACATTCAATCGATAAAGCTGTAACTCGGTGGTTTGGATTCAACTTGAATACATAGTCAAGAATTTATAAACTTTTTTATCGATTTGGACAGTAAAGTTTCTTTATTTTGAGAAATGTGATCTTTTTTCGTATATTTGTACAGTCAAGAGTAACTTTCCCTGTGAAAAATTGACCACACCTTGAATAACGTTGAATGTGGGACAACCCAAGAAAGGAAACTACTGCCAAACTTGGTCTGCCTGGGCGGGCGCCCTTCGGCAAAACGTGCCTACGTACGTACGCATCTCTGGTTTACTGGAATTCAAGGTACTTCATCTCACTCCCTAGACATGTATAGTCACTGGAGTCAACTCAGAGGAAATGCTACCGTACGAATAATCTTCAATTGTATGTTATATATATACACGGCATAATCTTTTAGAGGTGTTGAAAATGTCTTGTACTGGACAGGGTCCGGAGCGAATTTAAGCTTTTTTAAAGTTGTCGAAGGAGGACTGGGTTTTGAGCCGCTCCGAGATCTGCATCTGTGCCCTGTTCACTTGTTGCTGCACCATCGTGTTGACTTTTTGGGTTGTTTTCTGCCATTGGTGGGAACTGACAGGAAAGTGACGAGTAAAGTGCCAGTAAAGCAGGGTCTTCAGAGGGTCCACCGTCGAGGTTCAGTTATTCTGATGTTGTGGTGTGGTGGCTCAGTTGGAGGGGGAGGGGACATTTCTGATGAGAGATTTAAAGCCACTAATGACATACACAAATTAAATTTTCAAGGGTGCACTAAAGAAGATCAATATACCTTCCACCTTATATCTCCAGTATACGTAAACTAATATTAAAAGAGTCGACTACAATTCGATGTAGTCTATACTTTGTTTATTAATAGAGTTAATCTTTTACGAAGCTTGGGAACGCCATGGTTTGGTCTGGGACCTCTCACCTGATCAAAAAGCACTCTGGAATTGTCTGCGTCACCACAATAGCCTTTCAGAAAAACAACTCTTGTCATGTAATTGTCACATCAACGACTGAAAAAGTAACGCCTCTTCTATGAAGCATTGTACAGATCATCGAATTAGGGGCTGAGGGTCACCATGTCGTTTAATATGCTTTTTGCTAAGGTTTAAGTCCGAAATGTCCTATTTATAGTGAAGAGTTCTTCAAAAAAGCTCTTGGGTTAAATAAAGCATTCACCCAATTTATGCTAATACTAGCGATTTCAAGCTTTTTGCTCTGCCGCTTAACTTGGCAGTTAAACGGCGAATGAATAGAGACTCAGAATTTATAACCACTATCTTAGACTGGCAATCCAAAGAAAGCAATGCAAAGCAGTTTAATCTCTTTCCTTTAATGTAAAGGATTTTAGCAGATTTTAAAGCTGAAATATGGGCTGTTTCTGTGAGCCCTAGTATTAATCTCGGAAATTATTTCAGCCACAATCTAGAATTCACGATTGGTTTCTAAGTTTCAAGGTTATCTGATCGATCTTATTGGAAATTAGATGCCAAGATAAAACTGAGAACAATAAAAGTCAATTTCAACCCTTACCAAGCGTTACGTGCCTCGTTATGCGGTGCTGCATTGACTTTAAGGTATGTTAAGCTTAATTTAACGTATCTAGTCGTTATATGAAGTAATACACCATGCAAACCCAACAGCACTGAAACGTTCACTCCTTTCAAAAACAATGTCTTTATTCATCTCTAGCGACAATCGCCTTTTTAAGCAGAACCGCTTCATTTGGTGGATTCGTAGGGGTTGAAGGAAAGTAGCTTTTTATCGTTCAACAATCAAATCTACCATGCCTTTTGGTAATATTTTGCTCTCCTATATTTGTGAAAGGTACTTGTGAATTCTATTGTATTAAGAACAAGAGTCATTATGCAAGTCATTTCTCTAATCTTTTTGATCAGCATAATCCCAAAAATTTTCTTAGAATTCATTTATTCAGTCTTATTTAACCAGTAAGATCAATGTAATTAAAAATTAGTGGGATGGCACAATGAAAAGGCGATTGTTATTTGAAAATCATTGGGTTTTGGTAGTAAGTATATAAACTTTGAAAATTCTCCCTTCTTTATTCAGCACCAGCTAGTGTGGGTTTTTCCTCAAAAGCTTCTTGTTTTTGATTCTTCTCCATTACCTTGAGTTACACATCAGTTAATTAACTTCAATACTATCAAAATGCAATTCAGAAACTTATTTCTTGCTCTGATAGTTTTAACGCAAAGTTGTGTTTCTGCCAGAAAAGAATGGCAAACCCCTATGAAAAATACAAAGGAGAATATTGCCGAAAATTCTTGTTACAATGTTGGTATTAAGAAGTATACTTGGGGTACTGAAAAGACCAAGTACAAGAGTACTTGTTCTTACGCTCCTCATGCCGGTTCATTCTTATTATGTTTGGCTTATGTTTACGGTAACGAGACTCAGTCTTTAGATAAAATTTACAGTATTTTCACTGATATGTGTATCGAAAATAATGTTAAAGGGAACTTCTCCGAAGCTACAACGGAAAAAATTTACCAGAATGCAACCAAATACTATGTTCCAGGTTCGAGTGTTAAAAACAAGTCAATTCCACTTTACAGCCCAGTCTTATTCAAAAGTTCTGACATCGATCCTTACGTGAACCAATTACACTCCACTTACTATAACTTCGACATGGGTACATACTTTGGTGGTATCTTGTTAGCATACTTTGGTTTAGTCATGGCTGTTGCTACCGTTTTCAACTTCTTAACTACAACAGGTGTCATTCAAAAACTGAAAGGTCCATTTTTTAACAAGTTCAGAAGTTACATTACTACCCCTGCCTTATTCCCAAATGGGAAGCTCACTCAACCCTCTGGCGGCTGGTACATTTTTACAAGTCTAATACCAAACAGATTAGATGCTTTGATTGGCTTTGGTTACACCATCATTCATATTGCTGTTTGGACTTCTGATTACAGAATCAATGATATTCAAGTTAATTTCACAAGTGCTTATCAACAAACTATTAGAGCTGTTGCTGACAGAACAGGAATTGTTGCCTTTGCTGAAGTTCCATTGTTGATTTTGTTCGCCGGTAGAAATAACATTTTATCTTTTTTCACTGGTTTCTCTCAGTCTAGTTTTATCCAATTCCATAAATTAACAGCTAGATTCATGTTTCTCGATGTTATGTTACACTCCGTTTTGTATATCATGCGTAACGGCCACAAGTTCTTTGAGAACTTGCACAAGTTATACTATGCTTGTGGTGTCGCTGCTACCGTTCTTTCAGCAGCCGTTTGCGTCTCCGCCATCCATCCAGTTAGAAACTACGCTTACGAGACTTTCTTGTACACCCATATTATCATGGTTGTCGGTTTTATTATCATGTGTTGGATCCACTGTAGATATTTAGGTTGGTGTGAGTGGATCATTGCTGCCTCTGTTTTCTGGGGCTTTGATAGATTCATCAGAGTTTTAAGAGTTTGTTTCTTTGGCTTCCATAAAGCTCAATTATCAGTGATAAACGATGATTCTTTCAAACTGGTTGTTCCAAAACCAAAACATTTCCAATGTAAACCAGGACAACATGCATTCGTTTACTTTGCTGATCCATTATTATGGTTCCAATCCCATCCATTCACTATATCCACTAGTGACGATGACAAGTCCCTTATTTTCTACATTAAGAGTAAAAGAGGTATCACTAGAGTGATGTACAACAAGTTGCTAGTCAACAACGGATCGTTGACCAAGACAGTTACCATTGAAGGCCCATACGGTGAGTCATCACCAATTGCCAAATACGACAATGCGTTGTTAGTCGCTGGTGGTGCTGGTGTTCCAGGTATCATTGACCACGCTGTCAAATTATCAAAGGCCAACACTAACAAATTCGTCAAGTTTATATGGGTTCATCAATCAATGGACAAGATTCAAGAATTCGCTCCTGAATTGTTGAAATTGAAGGATACTAACGTTCAAGTTGACATTTACTTAACCAGAGGGGGTCCTTCCACGAAGTCCGACAACAGCAGCAGCAGCGACGAAGAAGATAAGTCTTTGGAGAAGGCTGCATTATCTGCTGCAAACTTGTCAAATGAAAACTCATCAACTGCTTCATCTTCATTAGATTTCATCAATTGGCAGTATGGTAGACCAAACATGTTTGAACTACTAGGTAACGAAATGGCAACTATTGAATCAGGTTCAGTTGGTGTTGTCAGTTGTGGTCCACCTGCCATGGTCGATAGTTTGAGAGCTGCTTGTTCGCAGATGACCGGCCTTTACAAAGATAGATTCGATTACTTTGAAGAAGTGCAAGCTTGGTAGACTCAGCAGAACTTCTATCGTTTTCTCTTTATAAATACGCTTTCACTAAATACAAAACGCCATTTTTAATCTTTTTATCTTTCTGTTAATTTGATATTCCTTCCCTGTATCAGCCCTTAGTATTACTTATAAAAGACATACCATCACAATTTGGATTAAAACGTAGTCATACAATTAGAGATACACAAACAGCAATACAAATACAAAGTAATATATATAAAACCATCAATCAGCGTCACGATGATTCTCCAAACCGGCCAACCCATTCAATCCGAACAAATACCCTAACTCGGCTCTACTCAATCTATTAACCGACTTTCTACCGTTTGGATCCAACGCCGACTCCACCAAATCCTCCTTTTGTTTCTGTAAATCCATAATCCTATCTTCAACAGTACCTTTAATCAATATTCTATGGATGTAAACTTCTCTAGTCTGAGAAATTCTATGCACTCTATCCTGCGCTTGCTTTTCAACGTACGGGTTCCAGAATGGTTCTAAAATGATGACGTGCGATGCACAGGTTAGTGTCAATCCGACGTTACCAGCTTTCAACGACAATAACATGACACCTTTACTCGGATCTTGATAAAATTGTTTGATTGTTTCATTCTTGAGCTCTAGATCCATGGAACCGTCGTATCTTAAATAGTCTAGTTTGGATGATGTTAAAACGATTTGTAAGATGTCAAACATTAAAGTAAATTGAGAGAAGATAATGATTTTTTCATTAGGATAATTTTCCTTGATTTCTTGAACTAAAGACAAACATTTTTCAATCTTTGCAGTCATCAGCAATTGTCCGTTGTTCCCTTGAATCAATTCTTGAATCTTATCAAATCTTTCTTGTTTCGTTAATGCTTTATTTGACAACCCAAACGTCTTTTGACATTCTTTGTAACCGATCTGCCTGTTACAAATTGAATCAAACAACTTCAAATTGATTGATTCACCTTCAAGTGCATTCTTGTTACATACTTGACATCTAGCAGATCTTTCATTATCCCAATCAGATTCACTAAATTCGTCAAAGAACTCCGTGACACAATCTCCACAAACAGCATGCCCACAACCACTCAGCAATAAAACGTTTTCATCCGTCTCAATCATATCTTTACAATATTGACAAGAGAAACCTTCAGTCCATTGATCATTAATACTTTCAATTGTAGCAGTATCGAATTTAGCAGCTTTAGTGAAAGCACCTTTCAAATTTTTGATTTTTGCAGTATATTCTGCATTCTCACCAATCTCAACCAAATATTGGTGATCACAAGCTTGTCTCAATCTCAACAACATTGTCAAAATGCTACTGAAAGCACCACGACTCTTCTTATTCTTTTCTTTACCGGCATTCAACATCCTTTCTGCCTTCTTGGCCGCATTAGCTTCCAAACTTTTATAATATTCTTTTTCATCTTCACTCATTATAACATGCTCGATCTTAATATGCTTCTCGGGTAGTTCTAAGATTGGTTTACCATCAATTTCAGTTGTTTTAGTTCTTCTCAGCAAAATTGCAGTCAATAATGCTTGAACTTTACGAATACCAGCTTTTTCAGATCTACCATATTGTGATTTCATCGGATTGCTAATGGCATTCTTAAATTTTTGTTCATCGTTATAAGGACCAATATCTAAAAATCTTAACAATGGATATAATTCATCAATGTTGTTTTGCATCGGGGTACCTGATAAACACCAGCGATAAGTTGAATTTAATTTAGCAACAGCTTTTGAACACAAAGCCAACTTGTTTTTGATGCTTTGAGCTTCATCCAGTATAACTCTATAAAATTTGGCATTTGAAGTAAAAAATGGAGATTGATAACTTTCTCCACCTCCATCAGGCAAACCATTTCCAGCTTTCTTACCTTTCATTTCGGATAGGGAGAGAGCAAAATGTTTCTTCATTTCTGAAGTTAATGTCTGATATGAAACCAAAACAATATCATATTTTTTCAATTCAGAAAATGTTTTGGCTTTATTCTTCTGATGAAACATATAGGCGGTTAAACGTTTATCAGATTTAACTTTATCTTCAATCTCCTGACACCATTGTCTCAACAGAGAAACCGGAGCAACAACCAAATTAGTCTTGCATTTGGAATCAGTTGATTTATTAGCAACGATAACAGAAATAGCTTGAACAGTTTTACCTAAACCCATATCATCTGCTAATATACCACCTTTGTTTTTAGAACTTTCCATTGATAACATCCACTTCAAACCAATACGTTGATGTTTCAGTAAATTAATTCTTAAGTCATCAGGAGTGCTTTCAATTCCATCTTCATAAGCTTCATCGGGTTTAATGTTATCCAACAAATCTTTCAAAGTATCTTCTTCACTTTTACTGTTGATAGCACCGCGGTATATTTGGTTTGCGTATGGATTATTGTACAATGAATATCCACCACTGAAATTTGTGTTATTGTTGTTCCCAGAATACAATCTGTAAAGCTCAAGAGCAGCACGATCATCAGGATCTTCGTCAGAATCATCCTCATCATCAAGAACATGAACAGGAGGGTTCATATTCTTGTTTTCATCATCATCAGAGTCAGATTGACCAATGCTTGGATACAAAACATCTGTACCGTAACCGAAACCATATCTCGGAGGATCCAATGGCATTTGATTATTGTGATTGGCTAAATATTCTTTTAACCTTTTAAAATCTCTTTCTTCATTTCTCATTATGTCTGAATACTTGGAAGTAACTTTGAGTTTATCGAAATAGATTCTAACTGTGTTATGCCTCACCAGGTACTTTTGAATCACAGTTGAATCAAGCTCATTTTGAAGCGATGAACCATGGCGGTTGTGAACTAAACTGTAATGTTTTACCCATAATTTAGTCTTTAATTTATGACTGTTCCTCTTATTTTCAATTTCTCTCATTTTAAGTATCGCTATTTTTCTGTTAAAATCTTGTAAATACACTTGATTCTTTTCGGTTTCAGAGTTGGACTGCTTACCAATGTAATCGGACATAAAGCGATTCAACGATGCCCTACGTTCAATCAAGGACTGTATCGATTTCTGAATATCTCTCGTGTTGCGATCTTGAAGCTGAATTAGATCTTCAATTGTTTTGAACTTTTGGAGACTTTCAGGAGAAGGCTGGTATTTTAATTGGGGCATTGATGGTAACGGATGCGGGAACGCCGGTAAAGGGGGCAGATACATTCGATCGGAAGGATGACAAATCCAGCTGGGAAGTTGATTGTCAGGATCTGACACTCTAATTTCGCTAGTTGTCTGTATTCTTGTATAATCAGACGTTTTAGGCTGGCCAAAACTAGGAAACTGGGTAGAAGGATTAATATCACCCGACTGCTGAAGTGGTTGCAGCGATTGTAATTGTCTATCCTGTTGATTTTGGAGTTGATGGGTTAACATCTGTTGTGCAAATGAAGGAGCAGGCTTATTGATTATGGCAGAACCGGTGATCATGATTTCATCATCGTCGTCAGAAGCCTGGTCAAGTTCATCAGGTGGAGCAACAACCGGTTGCTGCTGTTGTGCTTGTTCTTGCTGTTTGACAGCGATATTTCTATGTTGTGGCAAATCTGGTAACGAATTGACTGAAGATTTCAAACCTGAGGAAGGTGGCTCAACAGCATTAGAAGGTTGAAGTTTATTTAAAACTTCAACATCATCAGTGTCATTATCAGAAACGTCTGAAGTTAAGTCTATAACTTCATGAACAGCTTCATTGATCTTCATTTTTCTCTTCTTCTGCTGATCGTTAGAAATATTTGATACCTGATCAATATTTTCAACAGATTCAGAAGCTCTTTTGATACTTCGAGTAACTCTTACAGCACCGTCGTTCAAAGACTGGAGTCTTTTTGTTTGAAGTTGCTGTTGCAAGTCATTACTATTTTCGATTGCTTTAATTGGGTTAGTTAGCGGTTGTTTGTCTGAATTTGATAATCCGTCCTGGACTTCAGAGTCACTATTTAAACTTTTGACAACTGGATAAGAAATCATATCGTCAGGTGGATCATCTTTTGGACTATTTGTTAAATAATTCAAAAGTGTGTTATTTCGGTTGTTTTGTAATTGAGAAACTTCAAAATCTGCATCTAAATCCATATCTAAATTCGACCACGGCTTATCAGCTATTAAACTGGTCTTGCGATTGAGAGCTCTTTGATGTTGAATCATCTGCGGTGTACTACTGTAACCATTTGAATCTGGGGCGTAGCGTAGTAGGTCAGCCTCAATCTCTTTTAAATTTTCATGCTCGTTATGTATCTGACGCTGACTTTCATTGATTGACCAAGCTGGTGAATTTGATGAAGCTGACGACAAGCTATTTGGGGATGTTTTCGGAGTTGATAACACATCGTTGTTAAGCTTCGTGTTTGGTAAACCTTTATATTTTTCAAATGGAGCGTTTTGGACTTCTAAATCAGTACCAGAGGAATCGTTGTCGGAATCGCCCTCGACTGGAATGAATTTTGACGCTGAGAAGGTGTTTGTAGACATTTTCTAGTATGTTATTTGCATCTATAGATGAAAATCGTCTCTGTCCTGATCAAAAATTCAGATCTATGTATCCCTTATAAAGTTTATATATCTAGTAGAACTATTGAATCCTTTCTTCTGATACGCGGAATATTTCTAACTTTGAATCTGATTAGTTAATAAGTTGTTTGTGAACTGGAAAGCAACACCGGAACAAGGAAACAAGCCAACAAAAGAGATAACATAAACTGATCAGTATCATCTCCAAGATTAGAGGCAAGGGACAAAATATGATAAAAAAAACATCCAAAGCGCGTCTTTTCAGCCTTTTATCTGCCGACGCGTCGATTCTTCCATCTTTCCGTCTTCTTATCACGTCAAGCACTGGAATACATCAGTTCAATATATGAATACAATACATCAATACTTATAACGGCATGCAACCTTACATTAGAGCAACTATATAATCAAATAGTCATAAATTCTTAGAACCACAGATAAGATCAAAGATCACCATTTTCAACATCAATCAGTTTATTAACCAAAGCCAATTGTTCCTTCAACTTAACATGATCCTCCTTAAAACATAACCCTCTCTCAAAATCACTCTTTGCAGCCATTAGGTGGCCCAACTTCATCAAACAGGTTCCCTTTCTAAAATGGTTATCAGGTATATTAGCAGCCAACTGACACAACAACTCCGCATCGGTATAAGCTGACAACCAATCGTTTAACATCATGTATCCATCACAACGACCAACCAAACAAATCATAACTTCACTCACCGTCCCTTGAAATGACTCGAACTTAGGTCTAGCTGTAGCCAACCCCAAAGCCACGGTGAATTGCTTCACTGCATCCTGGAACTTCTGTTGTCTCATAGATTGAACGGCCGACTCGTGCATCTTCTTGATCATCATTGATAGGTTCTTCGTGTATGATTCTTTAGTTGGTGGTGGTGGGGTGTCAACGTTTGAGTTTATCAAATCTTTTGTAATGACATTTAGTTGATCCAATTCTAGCTTGAGATCGGAGTAGTCTTTGGCAGAAACTTCATCTGATAGTGAAACAGTTTTAGCGTTGGAATCGTAACTTATTGGTAGTAAGTATTCCATCTTTTAAGTAGTTCTGTGTATGTAAGTATATATTATAAATTGTATGATCAATTGAAGGGTTGTAGATGATTGCATTAGAATTGGTTAAGGGTTCACTTGATTGATGTACACGTATTTATCCACCTAGTTATTTATTTATTTGTTTCATCAGATTCCAGAAATCGTCGCAAATCCGGGTAACCTTTGAAAAAAGAAGATTACGTAACTCTTATCTATGTATTTTTCAGTGATGACATAATCGCTAAATCTGTATTATTTTATAGGATTATAAAAATTGTATAAGGTCCATACATTGGACTAAAAAGATCTTGTCTCCATATTTGTATATATTTATATACACAACACACCCCAGTCAACAAACAGTCTTAACAATCAAACAACCTACCAAGTAAAACATATCTTACAAGAAAAGCAATGGCGAAATATTACTGCGGATACTGCAAGTCATACTTGACCCACGATTCAATATCGGTTAGAAAATCACATTTACTTGGTAAGAACCATTTAAAGTTCTATGCAGACTACTATGAAAATGTATCACAATTACAGAAACGTGAACAATTATCTAAACAAAGCGGTACCAATAATGCTACCAGTGAGCCGGTGCTGCCTTGGGAATTTGACGAAAATGGTTATTTTAAAGGAATGCCTGGTTTAACATCATCCGTAGTGAAACAAGATGAACAACTACACCAACATCAAAATTCACAGTTACATCATTCCGAAGGAATGAGGAAGTACGATTCCAATGGGTTACAGCATGATTACAAACCGCCACCACCGATTTTGCCATCGTTACCATTTCCTCCACCGTCCGCTTATCACTATAATTTGGCTGAGGAAAAGAAAAAGTTGTACGATGTCATGAGAAAGAAGAGATGATGTCTCTTGTACCACATATCAAATACCCATAAATGGAATTATATAAGTATGTATAGATTAATGAATTTTATGATAAGTAATTAGACTGGGAGATGTAAGCAAGTATGTATAAATGTATGTATACAGGGATGCTCATACAACAGATTACGTGTCATACATGTTTACAGTTACAAAGTCGTGTATCGTCCACAACATAGAAAATTTTCGAAGGTTCAAAAATTTGTGTGTTTTGCAACTTTGCGCAATTTCGATTTCAACTTGTTGTTGTTGTTGTTGTTCTAATCTTAAATAACTCCCAATTGATTTTCATACATATCCATCCTTACTTATTCAGTACTTTAATATCTTGTTTAAAGGAATAACTAATTAGTTTGATTTATATACTTATAAAAGATGTCCGCACAACAAGTTCCAACCTTCAAGTTAGTTTTAGTCGGTGATGGTGGTACTGGTAAGGTAAGTGATCTATTTTTTTTTTAAATCTTTTGATTATTATGAATTATTTGTTGGGTTTGCCTTGTTAGAAACATATATAACTTACAGGATCTGCAAGACGTTTGAATATTCATTATCTCCAAACCTTTCAATATGCTTGAAACAAACATCATGTGAAGCGAATGTTGTGTCGATTGATTGAGAGGGATGGCAAATTGATTCATATCGATCTGGAACATAATCGCAAGGCTGATTTGATATACTAGTACTATCTATTTATATCTGCCAATCCACCATTTATTACAATTCATTCAATTGTGATTTCGATATTGAAGTAATGTTTATTAATTGAGCTTTGTGTTTAAGAAAAGGAAATTGACACTTTGTTTCTGAAATCAACCCTTATTTGTTATTACAGTGATTTCCGGGCTCAATTGTTGATTTGTTGATTGGCCTAATGGCCACCTATCAATCGATCCATAACTTTCAAGCAAGTTACATTTGATGTTTATCAAGTTTCATTTGATTAATGGGTTCACTCTTTACGCATCATACGATTGTTTCATTGATCCAGTCGGATCAAAATCCATATTGAGAACATTGTTTGTTTTATAATTTATTGCAGAACAATGATACTAACATAAAATTTATCAAAATTAAATATTTATTTAGACCACTTTTGTCAAGAGACATTTAACCGGTGAGTTTGAAAAGAAATACATGGCCACATCAGGTGTTGAAGTTCACCCAATGTCATTTTATACCAATTTTGGTGAGATTAAGTTTGATGTTTGGGATACCGCTGGCCAAGAAAAGTTTGGTGGTTTAAGAGATGGTTACTATATTAATGGTCAATGTGGTATTATCATGTTTGATGTTACCTCAAGAATTACTTATAAGAATGTTCCAAACTGGCATAGAGATTTAGTTAGAGTTTGTGAAAACATTCCAATTGTTTTATGTGGTAACAAAGTTGATGTTAAAGAAAGAAAGGTTAAAGCTAAAACCATCACATTCCATAGAAAGAAGAATTTACAATACTTTGATATTTCTGCCAAATCCAACTACAATTTCGAAAAGCCATTCTTATGGTTAGCAAGAAAGTTAGTTGGTAACTCACAATTAGAATTTGTTGAATCACCAGCTTTGGCACCACCTGAAGTCACGGTTGATGCTGATTTAATGGCTAAATACCAAGCTGAAATGGATCAAGCTGCTGCTATGCCATTACCAGATGAAGATGATGCTGATTTATAAGTTAATTAGTTTTAGTTACTTTGAAATAAATAAATATGAGTATAAATGCACTGATATTAGGTAGTTATATATAATTGATTGATTTATAGTTTATTTCATTTTATTTTATTTGTTTGTTGTGATTAATTTATTGAATTTGTTTCTTCATCCCTTTTCAAAACAGATATAATAATATAGCTATAGTAGGTAGTAAAGTAGTGTAGATCGATAGACCGTTAAGTGGTTTAAAGAGGTGGTGCAGAGTTGTGCAGAGTTGTGCGAATATATCGGAGACAGATGGTTAAGAAGCCCTTCTCTGTTCAAACAGTTAACAAGTGTAAAGAAGGAAGGGAATAAATAATGGTTCAGTTTGATTGGTCGACAGTCTGCCACGCGCGAAAACTGGCAGAAATTTGATTTGTCTTTTCCATATTAACAAATTGGTTGAGAGTTGATGATGTTTGTAGGGTGGGTGGGTAGTGATCTTGATGGTGTTGGTTGACTACTTGAGATGGTTGGATATACCAGAACCGTATCTCTGTCTCTCTCTCATATATATCTATCAGTCTTTACGTATCTTTCATCACCTACAATGTTCTCATTTGTCGCAAGATCAGCTGTATGTTGCACTACTTTATTACACTTTACTCCACTTTATAATACACACTAGATGTTCATTCATTGACGAGAATAAGCTTCAAAGAGGAAAACCCAATTGATCCACTGGAATTATACGGTTAATACTCCATCAATTGACATTATGCTTCACCATTGATATGAAAATTGACCTTCCTTCAAACATCTCGTCAATGCTTATTACATCAGTAACCGAAAATAGACCAAAAAAAGAAAGAAAGAAGAAAATACTAACATAACAATACACTTAAATTGATAATCTAGAGAATCACTTCATTCCAATCAAAGAGATTGATCTCTCAATCCGCCCCACGTTTCAACTTGATCACTGAGTTATACATCAAGGAGTTAAGGGCATTCAAACCAACCCCAATTTCAACTACTTCTGCTGAATCAGCCACCAAACCATGGAAGTTACCAGCTGCTGCTAAGATCCCATCCTTAGAAGGTGAAGGTGCTGATGCATTAACTGAATACGACTCAGCTGCCGTGGAAGTTGTTGGCAATGAAGGTGTTGTCGCTGAAGAATACAAGCCTGATGACTGGTTTGTTTTCGAAGACGAAGAAGAAGTTGTTCACCATTAAACAACTCCAACTACAACAACAAAAGTTATTTAAGATTTTGAAAAAAAAAGATTATAATGTTAGAATGTATATTGAAGTTATTTACGTATATATCTTCTTATTGACATTTATTATTTGTTATGAAGAATGAATTTTCTCTATTTTTTTGTTTTTTCCCCTCTCTCTCTCCTACACTTCCGTCCATCCACCACCTTACATTCCATATTATATATTATATTATACTAGATTATATTATTATTGTTACTAGATTGTATCTATCGTCTGTAGTTGATAGTTTATTAGTTTATTAGTTTATTAGTTGTCGTTTCATAACAAGAAACAACAAATTAATTTGCACACGTAAAAAAATTCCTTTCCAGCTTTTGTTTGTGTTTATTTATTTTGTACTATCTGATACATCAGTTGTATCCTTATCTATGCCAGTGACTTTGACCCAACACTAGTTCCATTTAGAGCCGTTAGCTCTTCTGATCCTTAGTACTCTCATAATCAATATCGATATACTACATTCACTCACTCACATAACGCAGAAGAAACCAAAAATTCTATCATGATCCAAACATTCCAGAAGCTTTATGGCTACTATTACTTTGTCTTCCCCTTCTACATGTTAACACAGAACGAGGCTAGAGTTTTACATTTAACGGTTTTAACGATTTTAGGATTCATATTGTATTGTTTGAATACACTATTGATAATTCCATTGATTTTTGATTCGAAATTCATCGAAAGAAATTTCTTGAATTTGGTTACTATTCTGAATGATGCCTACCAGGGAAATTTTAAAAGTTCAAATGGGGGTGGTAATAGAGTTGAATTATAACTGGCTGGTTTTTTCATCTACTTTTCATGGGGTTGCTTCTCTATGATGATGATTAATGATGGGATGGAGTTCAATCATATACGTACCTACACCCGAAATCCCTATAGTTATCTCACCATATTATTCATCACATTCGATTTGCTTTCTACTGCTGTCTCAGCTAATACTATTTCTGTACACTTATACACTTACTCTACACAGCTACATTATCATTATAATCACCATTAAACTACTTATTTGATTACTTGTACTCTTTGCCTTTTCACTCCTAATATATACAAGACCCTATATAACCATCTACCTAACTCTTAATTTATCTTTCAGTAACTGAAAACTGCCAACGCGGAAACCTCAAATTTCTGTTTCTCACTCCATATCAATTGAATCGATCAATTTAAAACGTCCTTCCCTTAGTCTTGTAAATCATTTCAATTCATACAACCAATTACACACAATTCATTCAATTCTTTGCAAATACTCACAATAGAGCACAATTAAACATTCAAACAAATAACCTGCAGAAACAGAAAATGTCATCTTCCTCTTCCTTAAACACTCCTCCGATGCAACCTCCTCCTCCGCCTCTGAATCAGCAGCCATCGAATCAGACCCCTGCGTTACCTGCAACCCAACAACAGCAGCAGCAGCAGCCACAGCAACAACATCCAATCCAGCCAATTCAACCAAGGTTGGAAAAACTGCCTCCTGGCACAGAACTATACGTCGGTAAACATAAAACAACAATCGTCAAATACTTGTCCGAAGGTGGGTTTGCTCACATTTATGTAGTTAAAATCCACCCTGAAGAATATGGATCCGATATTGCATGTTTGAAAAGAGTGATTGTGCCAAATAAAGACGGCTTGAATCAATTAAGAGCCGAGGTTGAAGTGATGCAGAAGTTATCGAACTGTGATAACATCGTCAAGTATTACGATTCGAACGCTTCAAGGATTCCAAATACAACCTGTTATGAAGTCTTGGTGTTAATGGAACTATGCCCGAATAAGAGCTTGTTGGATTATATGAATTCAAGATTGTCTACCAAACTAACGGAATTGGAGATCTTGAAAATTATGTCGGACATAAGTAAAGCCATCTACTCCATGCATAAATTGAAATTAATCCATAGAGATATTAAAATTGAAAACGTTTTAATTGATTCAAATTATAAATTTAAATTAGCTGATTTCGGTTCAACTTGTCCGATTCTACGGGTTCCTAAAAACCAACAAGAGTTTCAAGTTTTACATAACGATTTATTGCATCAAACGACTCCTCAGTATAGATCTCCCGAAATGGTTGACTTATACAGAGGTTTACCGATTGATGAGAAATCCGATATTTGGGCATTAGGTATATTTTTGTATAAGTTATGCTATTACACTACACCTTTTGAATCCGCTGGTGAATTGGCGATTTTACATTCGGCATACAAGTTCCCTAATCTACCAAAGTTTTCAAAAACCTTGAAAAATCTAATTAATTTATTATTACAAGAAAATCCCAACTTTAGACCAAACATCTATCAAGTTATTTTGGAAATTACCAAGATGCTGAGTGGCGATTATGATGTTAGTCAATTGCAAAAAGCTGGTATTGAGGATATTTATGGGTCTGGTGCTTATACGTATCCAAGTGTTGATTCTATTCATCCTTCAATTGAACCATTCGGTGCTAGTTTGATTCCGATGTACTCTCCATTTAAATCAACTCCCCAAGATCCAATTGAATTGCAACAACAACATCAACAACAACAGCAGCAGCAACAACAAAGTTTGCAGGTCACCTCTTCGTCGGTTCTAAATATTCCTGGTTCTCCGATGGTTTCCAGACAGAACACTCAAGACTCGTCACATTCTTACAATCTAGATCACGCGGAGGAAAGGTTCCCCGATCTAGACCAGCCACAGTCATTACCAAAGCAACAACCACCCAAGATCCTTAACAAACCAAACATTGTTATCGATCAACATATCCGACCACAACAAGATCAATATCCACAAGTTGCCGTTGATCCAAGAAAGAAATGGTCATCAAATAATCCATTCCCTTCATCGAGTTCAGGGAATAATTTGATCCCTAATTCAATCCAACAGCAACTATCCGGAAATTCAATCCAACAGCAGCTATCGGGTAATTACACGTCAAACAACAACATTAGCAATCCGCTGATTGAATTATCACCGGTGGCACCACAACATTCATCAAATCAACTATTAGCAAGACCACAACAACAAGTCATATCCCAACCATCTTCCCCCAATTATGGTTCAGTTAACTTACTGGATGATATGACAAACCTATCTCTATTATCAACCAACAGCAACGCACAGTCACTGTCAAGAGACGCGTCGCTGAAGTACAGAAAGAACAACCCATTCCCTTTACCAGGCCCAACATCACCATTAGCCCAAAATATGTCAGCACTGAATAATTCTAACCTCAACACCGCAGATCTACCATCACAGAGTCAAATTAGTCTACTAAATCAACCACCGTCCACGACCGTTACCGGTGTTACTGGCATTACTGGTGCTGGTGGGCAATCAACGGTGCAAAAGAGAACAACGTCGATAAACTCGGTAAATTCATTCGATAGACCATCGATGAACTTGGTGAACATCGCACCGAATCCACCAACCGCCAATAATCCAACTAATCCCTTGACGGGCAGTAGCGGCGGTATTAATGTCGGCGGGCTGTATCCGATGAGTAACAAGAAATATAGTTTGAGTACCGATCAATTACGTGAGGAAGTTGTTGATTTCAGCGACGATGACGCAAACAATGGAGATGGGAAAAAGGTGAAGAAGAGAGGAAATAATTATCCTGAAAGAGGGGGTGAATTCGATGACCAAGTTATTTAAAACCACTGAAAACATGCAATGGAAAAGGATTCACTGTATTGGGTCTTTGAATTATGGTGTATGCCTGTGTTTCTTTTGACTGGTTTTCTTGTTAATGCATACGCATCCATCCGTACATACATATATACATACATACATACATATAAATATAAATACAAGTTTATACTATCATACAATAACGACGTAGACTGTGATAAAACAGTAACGTTTGTTGTCTTTTTACTGCTTATTTTGAAATAAACATAGCAGATCGAAAAATATAATGAAAACAAGTAATAGAATTAACGGTGGTAAAAATAGTAATAATACACATATAAGAGGGGATAAGTCCAGTCATAGAAAGTTTTCATCATTCAATTTAAATGATGAATTCCGTATCGTTGATAAGTACATTTATTGGACTGGGGTGTTAAAGATCGCTTTAATTCGTTTGGGATCTTACCTTAAAGCTATGTCTTTGGGTGGTTGATTTATTCTTTTTATAAGAAACATATAGTTATTTTTTTGGTTGTTAGTTGATTTTTAAACTTCTTAATTTTAACAAGGGCCTTTTGTTCACCGGCAACTAACGTATATAGACACATGCCCATCATCATCACACAACTTTTTGCTTAACGAAAAACCTTTTCAAGTCATTCAACTGAAACCAACAAATGAACCCAAGGACAATAAACTGAACAACAACGAATAGAATAACCCTCGAGTTGACAACCTCACTCAAATCTCTAAATTGATGTTCTTTAATTCTGAACAACTTGTAATCATCTTTCAATGCTTCCAACTTCTTGAACAACGAAATCAACTTTCCTCTCAAATCATCCTGTAAAACAACTGGACTGTCGAATAGTTTAGACGTTCCGACATCAATGTCAATCGTTAGTCGTGATCTAGTGTTGAGCTTGTATCCATTAGCCTCGGGTCTTAGACAGATTCTATGCTCACCTGAGTCAAAACTGGTGAATATGAACTCATTTTGAAATCCTTTTTGAGAAGCAACCATGTGATTGTTGTCAAAGGTCTCTTCCACAGTGAAAAACACATTAACTTCAGAAGAGAGTGAAACATCAACGTATTCGTTGTTTTCCGCTAACACTTCAATTTTGTACCTGATCATCAATAGCGAATCTTTGTGAAGATCCTTGGTGAAACATTGGACTTCTTTAGGGTCTAAGTAGAAATGAATCGACGCTTCTGTTAGTTGAAACAGGAAAAAAAGAGAAAACAGAAGTGACTGTAGGTATTCTAACTTCATTGTTCCTTGTGGTTGTTGGTCAACAGTCAATTGAGTGATTTGAAGGTTGATCGGACAGAAAGAGTAGCTTGGTCAAGAGATAAAAACCGTCTAAACAAAAAAATAACAGCAGATTTGAAATCGTGAATTTTGGAGAAATCTGATTTTGCGATAAGGGGACGTGCGATGGTGCTTTGTAACCGGTATTTCGTATATCTCAATTTACTTACAACTCCATAAAAGTGAATAAATGGATTTTGATCTTTATTTTAATTAAACAAAACAAGAAATATATGTGGTAGTATAAACAAACTGGAATGTAATATAACAAAAAAAATGTAAACAATGAGAAGATTCTAAGAATGTAAATATGTATATATATGTATGTAGTAAAACAGGTTTTTTGTTCTATTTTAATAATCACCAGAGATTGAAACACTGAACCCAAAATCTCCATCGCCTCCAACGATAGACTTAGCAACAACAGGCACTTTGTAATATAGATCTAAATCAATGGTACTGCCAACTTTATAACTTAAACCAACAGTGCAACCGTTCTTCCAATTCTTGCTAGAGTTACTCTTTAAACTCAAATCATGGAACAATTCACCACCTTTCAAACCAAGGTATAATCTTAATGGAGATTCAGAGTTGATTAACAACACCCTGGATAGTAATTTAACGTCATAGGACAAGAAAGCTAATCCCCCAACTTTATCAGAGACAATTTTCTCATCAGTGGATGTGGCTAGGGAGCTAGGGGTTGTTGGAAGGGATTGATAACCAGGAATGTTCAGGAAGAACTTATCTTGATAATGGAAGACATTGGAGTTGTTGAATTTGTTTAATAAACCAGCACCAATCGAACAGTCTAAACTTAGTCCGTTATGTAAAATAGATTTAACCAATCTACTTTTAATTTCTCCTTTATAGAAACCATCATTGTCATTAGAATTATAGGAACCCATTTCATTCTCGAATTCAACTTCGAAACCACCCACCGGAATGGCTGAATCTGATTTAGTTAAAAATTTGAAATTGTTGATGGTATTCTTAAATATTGTACTTATTTTTGTATTTTCTCCGGCAAACGTTTTAACTTCATCGTGAGCTGAATCATTTATTTGTAGAGTTGTTCTCTTTGATAGATTCAATTCGATTGTCGTCTTTTGCTTTAAACCGTTCTTGAAATTCATCGATTTTTCTAAACCAATTTGACCATTTATTAAAGATTGTGAAAGTGATTGGTATAAAGGATTTTGAGTGTTCTGGGACGAGATATTGGCAAACAGTTTTAGAGAGGTATCAACCATTGGTGCTTTATAGGTGACATTCAAGTCGTGGGTTGATTTATCGAACGGTGAATCTAGAGCTGTAGTGATCTTAAAATATTCAGCATTACCAAAAGTGTTTGAATTGATGTATGAAGCGTTTAAAATGTTTCCTATTGGGGTATGAGTAGAACCAACAATGAAATGAGTTGGTTTAATTTGTGATAGGTTGATCTTGGCTGTTAGATCGATTGGTTTACCTTCTGAAGCGGTTGATGCAGTTTGGGTGACTTCAAAAGAGACCTTATCAAAACAATTGGTGTATGACAATGCATTCAATGACTTGTTACAGTTGCTGATCAATTGGTTGATGGTCATGCTGGATGAAACCAACAATGGTGATAACAGCTTGTTGAAGAAGTTGTTTGAAAATTCATCACCACCAAAAACCTCCACTTGGGTTAGGTTGATTGGCTTTGTTTTGTTTCTGTCGAGGATTTCCAAGGTGGAAGGTTGTGATAGTTTGTCAAATGACATTGCATATGGCTGTATTATGAAGGGAACGGTATCGAAGTATCAACCAATTACTCTTGTTCGAACATGACTAAATGAAGATCTCTTGTTGGTATTCTCATAAACCCCTTTTCCTCATTGAACTCGCAGCCATTTTGGATTTTTTGAAGTGTCCAATCAAAAAAACTCCCCCATTATTGGAACACGCACGACTTTTCCATTTTTGCATCCTCTTTTTGGCTAAGAAGGGGATTTGTTATGTTATCACTGATCCTATTGTCGTTCACAAATAGTCCTTCTTTAGGTATTTATATATATACATGTATTATCAAATATATTATTAAATTATACTTAAGCACTCTATTTGGATTGTATATAAGGGCATAAGACAATGATAATTAAAGATACATGAAACATTAGGTTTATTAAAAGACCTTATGGTAGAGCTCCTCAATCTTGGACTTTTGGGGCTCATCATATTCACAGCTTTTAGCATCATTCTTTCTTGATCTTATATCAATTTCCACCAATCTAGAATAATTTAAAAGATCATTAAACGCCATACTGTGTATGTCCAGTCCAGCATATCCCGGACCATTTCTACATTTCGAAAATTCTATAATTTCACCTTTTGTTGAAAGTTCTTGCGAAATCTTGAAAGTCATGAAAACCTTGTTTTCTAGTTGCACTACAATCCAAGCTGTTTCTCAATGGATGATGCACTAGTTGGATTTAATACTTATGGAGTTGTTGACCTGCTGATGCCACTGAACACTTCAGATACCGGTACTAAGCCAAAGAAAGAAGACTTCATATACCCTCTGGCCCTTTCCCGTCGTTGCGGCTCATCGTCTTACTCAGTCTGCTGCTTCTTCTACCGAAACTACCACCGCTACTTGATCTTCTGAGTTGGATACTGCTGTTATCACTGCCGCTTTCAAGAGTACTGCTATTTTTACGGCCAGGTTTAAAGGTGGATTGTTCAATGTTCCCTGTTGTTAATATCTTGAACACTGAGAATAATTCATGGCGTAACACGGCTCTTTTGACGGATTTCAGATTTAAATTTGGCCAGTCAGAGTACAATGCAAATGAGGTAGTTCAATAGCAACATTGGCATCGGGCACTGTTGCTGTTGCTGTTTAATTTGTCTTGGATAAACTTACAGATGTCTAAGATAGTGATGAACTAAACAGTGATGGTACTTACCGTTTTGAGAGTAAGTACTCATACAATGAAACTACTTTGCTAAAGCTCCATTGAAGCATTAGATTCAGAAAGTTGAAGATTGTTGTAACCAGGTTATATCCCAAACGCTGAGAAAGTTGACTTTAAAGAAGGCGGTGTCTTCTATTCTTCTCTTTATGTGGTTTTTGATCGAGAAGAACGTACGATCTCTATTGCCCCTGGGACTGCCCACACCGATTCCTCATCATAAAGTATGCTTATTTGGTGGCTTAGACTTTCGTTTCAGCCAATTGAATAGGTCTTTCTCTATGTTTCCCTTGTTATTGAATTGCTCTTTATGTATTTAACTCTCTATCTACCCCTCTTTTCCCCTTGTTATATCACTCACCAACAACTGCTCAAATTCCCCTTCTTTCAGCGCCAGCCAAAAAGGGCGTGCTCCAACAAATTCTCCCTCAAACCCACTCCATATTCTTTTACTATTGCTCTTTTGCTCCTTCTTGCAAAACTAGTAGAAACGCTATGTCTTAAGAACCACACTCTCAACTCTTGACGACTTAACCTAGAACAGAAGCATTTACATCAATACATACATATAACCATACCACTATTCTCACAAATTGTCCAATCAGATACAGCAGTAACAACAAACACCAGGAGTGTCTCAACCTTTTAACGTTAATCGCCCAAAGATGCAACCAGAGATGGAACAGTATCTATCAGGTCCCAATGTCCCACAGTTCTTGAAACTCCCAAAAGGTTATCCGAACTACAAAAAGGCCAACATTTCAAAGGAGACAGACACAGCTAACGATTGCAAAGATGCCAAATACAAGCAATATTTTAACAACTTGAACGTTGATGGTTTCCTCTTTGATGATCACCAGGACAGTTCCACTTCAAGATACTACCAAAAACATAACATCTATAAAGTTGAATTGGACTCTACAGCAGATCGCTCAAAATTATTACAGGAACAACAACAGCAAAAACAACAACTGAAGGATAATATACAACGTGATAAAGACACAGATAAGAAACAGCAAAAATCAAAATTTGGCGACTTTGTAAATCATCCTTCCATATTCAGTGGGTTCCCAATGCCTGAGTTAGCCTACCATACAACTGTGGCTATGGGTGATAAGGCATACATTTATGGTGGGTTAAGCAGTTATCAGTACGATGAATATTATCAGTTATTGAAAAACTTGACCAATGATTTCCAAATCCCGGCGGAGAATGTTACCGTCAAGTTAGATTACAACTTACCGCTTCCATTGAGCAGATCCAAGTTGATGTCAATGGCAACAAAGCCAAATAATGAATTATATAAGTACTCATCAGAAACAGGAACGTTACTTAAAGTGATGGACATTTTCCCAACAGTTGATAACCCACCTGAAGGTGATAAAAAATCCGTGACATCTTCAACAAGGGTCAAGTATGTCCACCCAAAAGTTCTATTATCATCAGGAATGGCCCAATTATCGGAAAAGCACGTTTTACTCTATGGTGGATTAGAATTAACAACTGAAATAAAACGTTTTGAAGACAGGGTAGAAGTTGAAAAGAAGATATTTGTCAATAATCAGGCGTGGGTGTTTGATACAAGAAACTGTACTTTTAAAGAAATAACCATCTCTTCACATCCGACATTCTCGATCTTATTCCCTGCTGCAATCCCAAGATTTGGCCATGCAATGCAGAGTATCACAATAGAGGATAACAACTTTGACGCCGACGAAGGTGGTTCCAGCCACTCAGTGGTGGGACATATCAAAACAGCGAGTGCAGGTGTTGACCCCATTCTTAGTAGCTCTGGAAGTTCAGGTGCCGGATCGACCGGTAACACACCCACACAGCAACAAACAAGGACAACCAGCCATCATAAATCAATGTCTAAACCTGCTTTGGTTTTCATCATGGGAGGTTACAAAGCAGACGAAAACAACACAAGTTTCTTAGCATTGAACGATATTTGGAAGTGTGAATTGGTTCTAAACAAATCTTCTAATATTTCAAGGTTTGAGTTTGCCGATGAGGTGGTTTGTTATCCAATGGGTAATTTTGATTTGTTGTTTGATAAATACAGCTACAGGCTGAATACCAAGGGAGAAGAAGTTGAAGATAACTTGAAGTCAATAAATTTCACTGGTATCTTCAAACATGGTACCACTCAAAACTGGCCTAAACCAAGAGGGTTCTTTTCAATGTCATTAGTTAATAACTCTGATTTGCCCGCACAGTACCGCATAACGCTGGAGGAGCAATCGTCAGCATCCGAACACGGTTCTGCTTCGTTAATCTGTCCGACACCAGACGTACCGTCCCATCCACTGAGAAAACTGTCACCTCAATACAGATCATCAACACCTCCACCACAACGACCAACCCCACAATCAGCAACATCATCACTGCAGTACCCTCAACCCCTACAAAGAACAGGATCTCCATTATCAGGAAATCAGCCTTCTAGTGCCATCCGTCAATATATATCTCTACTCTCCACCTCATCAGACCACAGTTCTTCTCAGTCACACTCAACGTCAAGAGAACAACACTATTCTCATAACAACACACCCGGTAGTTCAAGTAACCAAAAACCTAGAACGACACCCCAACCTCAATCTTCGCTGTCTTCAAATTCGCCAAATTCTCAGACAGCAAGATCATCGCCTGCAATGCCAAACTCTCATAGCTTTCAGTCAAAGGCCCTTCTTCAAAAATCCCTAGTTATTTTTGGTGGTTCCACAACATTGTACTCTAAAGTCCTCTCTGACACTGATGATGAGTCCGAAGAGACAGCGATGGGATACCACCGTATGGAGATCCTAGGTGACATGTGGTGGTTCAACTTCCAAACGGAGACTTGGTTCCGTGCTCAAAACTTTCAAAACGGGAATAAAGTTGATTTCCAAATCTGTGGCCATTCTGCAATTTCAGACGGTAGCCACCTACTGATTTTTCCCGGCGTCAAATCGGAGATTATTCCTGAGAAACTGCTTGGCTTCAGCAGCGAATCTGATACAGTTCAGTATCCAATAACGGACTGCGCTGACCATATGGTGGCAGCTTCATTGGAATCTGAGCAAACTACCGAACGTAGGCGGACAGATCTTGCTGTTCTACATAAATACTACAGCCAATTGATCGACCCAAGCGTTGCATCAGAATTGCGGTCTCCAACCAACATACCTGACAATAGATTCAAGTGCTACTCTTTGGATTTAAAAACCCAGCAGTGGACATGGAGCGAGCTAAACTACTTATCTCCGATCAAACAAGACACTGATATACTCATTTGTGGTGCCGTTACCCAAATGGTGAAGTTTGACTCTAGATTGATTATCATTGGTGGTGATTTAAAGATGATAGATAAGAAAACTGGGAAAGCAGGTGATTATCAGTTACTGTTCGGAAGGGGTGTTGGAGAGGTTTACACTTCGTTGTTGAAGTTGTGACTACTATATGCATTATTCTGTTACCATTAATTATATTCTGTTATTATTAGTTAGTTTTTATTTTTAAAAACAATGTTACTTGCATTTTTCCTTCCGGAAGACCTTTATTATAGATTCAGCGCAAAAAAACAGACAATCTATAATAATAGTAAACCATGAAATCCGGGAGAATTTACTCAACGTACTGAACCTCTATATAAAATAACCAAAATCCCCAATTAGTGATGCTGCTTCCCGATCCCTACGCCAGGTACAGCCTTCACCTTCTTCACCCGTTCTAATTCATCAACAACCAACTTCCTGACAACACCATTAAACTCCAACTTGAACGTCTCCAACATTGTTAGATCACCTTCATCTAATTCCGTCCCGATAAACTTATCGAACTGTTCACGTCCAGTAACTCCTTGCCGTTCCATTAATTCGTTTAATTTATTCAACCAAGGATTGAAATCAATCTTTGACGAGCTCGACGACGTTGTTGTGGCATGCTGTTGCTGTGTATGCGATACCAACTTGTAAATGACCCTCGATATCCGCTTGTTTATCTCGGTGTAGTCGTTCACACTGACACCATTCACGATCTTCTTCAACGTTTGTTTGATGAGTACGTGCTGTATGAACAGCTTTTGCGTGTATGCGAGTGTATTATCTGCATGTGTGGTGAACGACGGTGGTGGGGGTAAAGGTGGAAGTAGACTGTCTGTAGTAGTTGTGATAGCTGCTGCTACTAGTGATGACGCTGGAGGTGATGTCCTTTGTGCCGAGCTCAATGAATTGTGTCTTGATAGTGCCTCTGTCGTCAACTCCAATGGTTGTGTTGTCGGCACTGGTGTTGCAGATGGTAGATTAGATGAAGAACCAACTACTTGATTGTGGCTATTTTCCTGGCTAAACTTCCTCGTTGCCCGTTTGGGCCTTTTGAATTTCTCAACTACTGGTGACGAAGACGAAGGCGGTGGTGTTGCGGTTCGTGACTTTGGTTCTGAACCTTGCCGATGCTGCAATTTATCTAACATATGCCAAGCCATTGATTCTTCAGATGCTTTCCCGGTCTTGGTGTTGTTCATCATTTCACGGTGGTTACGCTCAGTTTGTAATTTCTTATTGCGATCCACAATGGCAACGTAGTCGATCCCATCGTCGTCAACATTGAGTCTTGAGCTACTACTACCGACTCTACCTTGTTGCTGCTGTAAGGCACGTCTTGATAAAGTAGAAGAACGGGATTTAATACTCTTCCTCACAGGGATTTCAACACCCATATCTCTTAATCTATTGTTCCGTATCTGTGTTCTGAAGTCTCTCATGAAACTTGTGCCGGGTGAAAATGTACTCGTTTCTCTCCGACTTCCACCTCTGGAACGTGCGCCACTTCTGTTGTTCATGATCACCGATTCTCTGCCTTGGACAGAATCACACATTGGACAATAGTACTGCAAAACGTCCAGTATTCCTAAACATGATAAATGAAACCCACTTGAGCAATCTTGACAAATTGCAAACGCTGATCTCGTTGAACTGTCACATAAACAACACATTGGGTTACTTAAATGTTGGTGTCTAAATTCGGGTAATGCTGGCGGTGGAACGTTTGATGAAGCAGGTGTTGTTAAACCTGACGTTGGATTAGGTTCGAACTCTGGGGGGATAGCAAAATCAGAATCGTCTAATTCAACAGGGAACTTTTTGTCTTCGACAGCTATGCTTTCAACAACCTGTGATTTGGATAATAGTTCAATAGTTTGGAAACTTGATCTGCACTGTGGGCAACTGTTAGCTTTCTGTGACCATTCTTTGATACAGAAATCATGGTAGTGGTGGTTACATGGACTTGTTCTTGCTAGTAGCTGAGTTGATCTGGTTGTTCTGGTGATCTCTTGGTTTGGATCGGGGAGTAAGTCAAGGCAAATTGGACATAATGCTTCGTCCCCGGAAGCCACTTCATCGTGGTCATCATTTTGACCATCGGATTCGTCGCCAATTGTAACGGGTTCGGATTGTTCTGGTTCAATATCAGACATTCCAAATTTAGTATCATCAGTGTGATCTAAATCCATAATGGAAGCATCAAACTGTTGGTCTTCGTCTTCTTCTAGATCCATTTTGAAAATCCAATTAAACTTTGTGTGGGGGAACTGTATGAGAGGAAACGTGCTATTTTATGCAATAAATTATCGAATTAATTGTACCTTTTTTAACAAAATCTTAACTTTTATATATTTCTGATAGTTTATAACAAGTTATATATAGCTTTCACGTATAACAAAAGGGTGTAAACGGGTGTCAAACAAGGGCCATCAACACCAACTCAACCAGTCAACATGGCAAATCGGAAAATGGAACCAGTCAGGATTTTTTGCTTCTTTTGGATTTGCTGAGATGACGTCACTGATTACGTAATGTTTCTCTTTCTTTAACTTATCGTCGATCGACCGAGTCGAGTTTACGTTCCATTTCTCTCCTCCTTTTGAAGTTGACGATTGTTTTTTGAGGTGCCATTTAGTGATACAGACATGCTTAATTATACAAAAGTTATTGAAACTTCTTGGACCAGCTCATTCGCCATCCAGCTACCATAAGCAATCCACTCATAATAACACCCAGCGAAAACAGCGTAAAAGGAATCGTTAGACAATATCTGGTGAATACTGTCTTCAATCCACCACCAACCCCATCATTTGAAACAACATTGCAAAACTGATCAAATTCAAAGGCATACAACATACTAAACAAAAAAGACCCAAATGCAGGTGCACTTAAAAACAACCCCCAAGTTGAACCCAGTATCTCAACTCCCCAGACGGTGGCAACCACGTTTGGGATCACTGTATATATACTACCACAGCCTGCTCCAATGAATGCAGATACAACAAACAACGAATCAAAATTAATGGCAACTAGAATATATCCTATAGCCAAAACCCCAAGAGAACCCAAGACTAACTTGAACATTGCCTTTGTATCATTGTAGTAATCGTTCAAAACACTCATAACTAACCTCATTAATGTTGAGAACAAGCTAAAAGTAATCACCTGAGAAGCAACATCTCCATTTGGCATCAATGGACCTTGTCCAACAGTCACTGTCAAAGACCCCAAGTTTGTCATAAACACTTCAATCACCCCACCAAATAGTAGTATGGTGATATACATCAACTTCATCGTCGGATCTTTCAGAAAAGCAGAATACATCGATTTATCAATCAGTACCTCGTCAACACCACTTCTTATTGGAGTTAACAACGGTGTTATTTCACATGGCTCATCAACATCAGTTTCCCCCTCACAATTAATAAATTTGAACAAAATGTCTTTTTCAATGGTGGCAATACATGATGCGACCCAATTTAAACATCCAACAACAGCGTACATCCCACTCAAAAACAAAAACACCAAATGAATATCAAATTCTCCACCTTGCTTTCTTTTGAACCACCCAGATTTAAACAGGTTAGACAACACTAAAGAGGAAAAACCATATGCGGTAACAGGTAAACTCAAACTCAACCCTTTCCTCTCTGGGTATATATTAGCACAGGTCAACAACGAGCAGAAATACGATGCAGAAGTAGCACAACCAATAACACCAAATGCAAACGCCATTATTAAGTACCCAAACCCAAAGTTAAACACCAACGCAGCAATAAAATACCCCGGAACACTAATTAATCCAATCATGGCTAATAAGACCAACCCGTAATTATCAGAGATGTAGCCTAAGAAAGGCATCGTTAAATAAAGTCCAACAGACATCGCCCCACCAATGACATTGATTTGAAACTGGTCGTAGTGTAATTTATCTATGAATAGCGGTGTGAACATCGGAAAGGTAACGACAGAAGCTTCAAACAGACACGTTATTAACGCAGCTGTGAAAGAACACAGTTTGATAGTTTCCCTTGAGTAATGTTTTGTGAGGTATGATCTGATGTGGAAGGTTAGGACGTGCTCGATATTCGAGACTTTAGGAGGTGAAGGCATGGAGATCTGTTTGCAAGTGGAGGAGGTTAATGATTATTCTATGTGTTTTAATGAATGGATGATGAGGTATTGATGCATGTTTTTTGGCTAACAAGGTAGAAAGGATCAAGGTGATAAGTTGATTTTTGAAGTTGTCGAATGGATCTCAGTTTAAACGCTGAAGAGATCCGATTAATATTTCCGCAAATAGATAAATCCACCCAGCCTCACGGCATATCTTCCGCTTATCGAAGGCAATCAGCGGAGATCCTCGGAAATTCCCCTTGTAAATTACCAATCTATCTATCAATCTGTACAGAAACGAGACAGGGTTGAAAGAAACAGATAGCGTTAATTCTTATTGAATGACATCAGTTATGCTATATCCATATATACAAAATATGACTAAAGTTAGATGAATTAATCCCTTAACACCCTCTTTGACCAGTCCAGCTTCCAACAGAGCCACATGGTCAACACACTGACCCCAACAAACCCAGTAAACAACGCATATGGAAATGTTAAGCAATACACACCAACAGTGTACTTCAAACCTGATTCAACACTAGCATTACAATACTGATCAAACTCGAATGCGTAAAACATACCAAACACCAAAGATCCAAAAGCAGGCGCGCTTAAATACAGCCCCCATGCAGAACCCAAGATTTCAACACTCCAGATAGTGGCCACTAACGTTGGGAAAAGAGTAAACATCGATGCATAACCGATACCGATTAAACAGGTTATGAAACTGAAAGATTGGAAGTCGATTGCTATAAGTATGTATGCGATCATTGTGATGAAAGTTGAACCGATGATTAATTTGACTGTACTTTTAGCTGATTTGTAGTATTCGGCAATGCCAGCGATTGTTAGTCTAGTCACTGTACTGAAGAATGAAAATAGACTCACTTGGAAACCAACATTCTCCGAAGGGTTAATTCCAACGGTTTGTGTAAGTGAACCCAAGTTTGTAACAAACAGTTCAAGTGTGCCACCAAGGAAGAAGATCGCCAAGTACATGAACTTCATTGTTGGATCGTTCAAGAAATCTTTGAATTTTCTTTCGTGAGATCTTGGTTCCATGAATTCACTAGTTAATAAAGGCGAATCCTCATCTGGTGAATTGGAGTCTGATGATGAAGATGTAGATGGTGGGCCCATTTGATCATCCACCGTTTTATTGAACAAAATCTCCTTTTCAATGGTGACGACACAAGAAGCAACCCAGTTCAACAAACAAACAACAAAATACATGACACTCAAACAAACAAAGATCAAGTGAACTCTCAGCTGCGATCCACTATCTTCACTACCTACCCCACTATTGAAGAAATCCAACTTGAACAAGCAAGACAAGAACAAACTTGATAAACCGTAACAAGCAACAGGCAAACTAATACTCAACCCTTTTCTCTCGGGATAAATCTTTGCACAAGTCAACAGCGAACAGAAATAAGCTGCCGAAGTGCCTGTTCCGATAACAGTGAACGCCAATGCCATCCACTCAAACCCCCACCCGTTATCAAACGTTGCCGTTGCCAACAAGTAACCAGGGCATAGCATCATCGATAGCAGTGCAAGAAGTACAGGACCATGAGCGTCAGACATATATCCTAGGAATGGTAGTGACAAATACAGCCCAATGGACATACATCCACCGATGATGTTGATGTCTACCTGATTATAATGCAATTTTTCAATGAACTGTGGGGTGAATATGGAGAATGTGACAACTGACGCATCAAATAGACAGGATGTGAGGGCCACGATGAACGAGTATTTACGGATTGTAGATTTGGAGAAACGTCTTGTTAGATATTGTCGGATGTGGACGGTTAGTGAGTGTTCTATTTGTGATAGTTTTGTCATTATGGCTGTCGATGTATGAATATTATTAGACAGTGATTGTGTGATTTTCTGGAGAAATGAACGATAAGGATATGCAAAAAATGACGGTATGTGTATGTATGCTTTCTTTTTTTTATTATATTATTTCTATTTTATGATTTTTGTACTTGTAATGAATTTGCTTGAATTGAAAGTTCAGTAGCTAATGTAAATATCGAAGGGTATGAATTTCTAATACGTTTACTCACTATGACTGATAAGTTGATCTTGGGCTTTGATCAATGAAAAAACGGCCACTTTTCAACATGCGAGGAATTTTGCTGGGATAACAGTGCACAGCCTCGAAAGGCTTTTTATTTAAGGGATATTCTAAAACGTTTATATGTATATATACTTTTACTCTCTACTGTCTGTCCAATAGCACCCTTTTGAACAATCTTCTCAAACTAAACTCTTCGTCATCACTATCAATGTCACCACTACTGAGACTTTTCTTTTGAACTGTAGTGTACATCCTCTTACTCAACTCTCCACGCCCATTCACCTCCAACCTATAGTTTGGGAAAATAACTTGACTGAAATGAGGAGATCTTGGTTGCGAAACTTTATGTTCAGAAGGATGATGTAACGTTAAACGTTTCAAGTCTTCTTCAAGTAGTGGAACACTAAGCTTAAAATTACCCGCTTTTTGAAAATTAGAAGCACCGATAGAATTTGTTTGATTAACTTGTTGTTGTTTCTGATTTTGTGCATCTTCTTCGTTACATAATGAGACATTCTTATAGTTTGCTAAGTTAGAAAATAAACTTGGATTACTCACTTGGATCTTAAATGCTTTAAAAGAATCATTTTCTAAATTTAGGTATTGACCTCTTGAAACATTATAATTTAACCTTGTGAAGTTACTAAGTGTTGAAAACTTGTTGAATTGTGGTTGCAATAGCCTTGAATTATTCTTTAAATCTCTCTGTTGAATCTTAGGACCAGCGACTTTATGCATCATACCGTTGTAATTTAAAAGACCGTTTATAAATGTTGGAACAACTTCTATTGAATCATTACTATCACTGACTTGTACACAAACACTGTTATTGACATTATTGACCGAACAAAAAACGGAATGCACGAGATTGAATGATCCCATGGCTTTGAACCAACTTAATGCGAACATTTCAAACAAGCTCTTTTTGCTACTGTTCTTATCTGCAAATGGCAACTTACTTACACCAGTGTGTTTTTCTTGCTCGTGATCTTCTTCAAATAAGGCTATCAACAACGGTTCAAAAAATTTTAACTTGTTTTCACTATTGAAAAACAAAATATCCTTGTTGGCTATAGCAGTATCTAGTTTAGGAGAGTTCAAGAATTTTGTCAAATCTCCAATACTATTCAAATATTTAGTGGGGATTAATAGACTGTAATCTAGGAGCTTGAATCCAGTGTCGATATTAAATGGAACGCTTGCAATCAAATCTTCCCTTGTCATTTCAATTGGTGAATCAGTATTGAACAGGAACAACCCTTTAGTTTTAACAGGGATTGAGATTGGTGTTTTGGAGTGGGAAAAATAAGTTGACAGATGGGAAATATCTAGCGCCTTACTAGTTTCTAGAGTGTTTAATAGTCCTAATGATTTGAAAGTATCTTTATTGATATTATCTCTCGTTATGAGAATGGCAGATGTTTTAAGTATGTCGAATTCGGAAGTAAATTGCTGTCGTTCATTGTTGTATATTTCCAGTGGGGAACCTTTGAGTTGATTATTGATTATCAAAGAATGGTAGTCTGTAAATTGTGTTGATTTAGAATGTTTAACAAGATTGATGTTTTGTGATTTTTGTTGCTGCTGTAGTTGTTTTTGTTTTTGGGTAATTCCGAAGACAGAAGGGATCGAGATACAGTTGACCAGTGAGAGGAAGAGAAGGATCAGGAAAACAGATCTCATATTCGTGATTGGTTGTTTGATTATAAAGTGATATTGTTATTATGGTAAAATTGTCTTCTCGGCTCTGTTATAGACAAATTAAAGCAGGGAAAAATGGATACAAAAAAGAAAGAAGGGGATAATTGTTGTAAAAAACAGGGGGAGTTTAAACGCCAATTTGAAGGGATAGGAATATCGACGCGTCTCTCTCTGTTTTCGACGTCGAATTGAGCCTGTTTAGCCGGTACAGTAAAACCTGTGCACTCCAAAGGATTTTTTCTCGTTTGTGCAAGTCGGGAAAAATCACAGTGTGAACGAGATGAGTTGGAGAACAAGAGAAAGGTGCCTTGTGTAAAGAGATACAATGGGATTCTCTTTCGATATATCTGATTTAGTCCAATTGATACTTCTCAATCCGTACAATGTCCTCACTAAGGTTATCATCGAGAGGTCAAACTCTCTTGAGATCCATCTCGCATTCAAAAAGATTCCTCTCAATAACAACCCCATCTTTAACCCAATCATCTACAACATCAACCCCATCTGATAAAACAACCCATTTTGGTTTCAAAACCGTTCCCGAAGCTGACAAAGAGAAATTAGTTCGTTCAGTTTTCTCGTCAGTTGCCTCAAACTACGATGTCATGAACGACGTTATGTCAATGGGTGTCCATAGATTATGGAAACAGCATCTAATCGCCAAATTAGACTGCGGCAAAAGACAAAATTCAACCGAACCACTGCATTTCTTAGACGTTGCCGGTGGTACTGGTGATATCGCATTTGGTTTATTAGATCATGCTAGATTAAAATACGGCGACAACGAATCCACAATGACCGTGGCGGATATCAACCCTGATATGCTAGCAGAAGGTGCAAAGAGATGTTTGAGTACACCTTATGCCAATTCACCACGTATCAACTTCATTGAACAAAATGGTCAAACTATGGATGCAATTCCAGATAATTCTAAGGACGTTTATACCATTGCTTTCGGTATAAGAAATTTCACGGATATTCAAGCCGGTTTGAACACTGCTTACAGAGTTTTGAAACCAGGTGGAATATTTGCCTGTCTGGAGTTCTCTCAAGTTGATAACCAGGCTTTAGACTACGTTTATCAAGCCTATTCTTTCAGTTTGTTACCATTGATGGGTCAATTGATTGCCAATGACAGAGATTCCTACCAATACTTGGTGGAGTCCATTAGAAAGTTCCCTAACCAAGAAACATTTGCTGGTATGATTAGAAAGGCTGGATTCTATGTTCCCGGTAAAGGTTACGAAAATTTGACTTTTGGTGTTGCGGCCATTCACATTGGTGTTAAGTTGTAAGGAAATAGATGCCACTATTTTTTATTCTTTCAATAAAGGAAAAGAGCTATCAAACGAGCCATAAGTTACTATGCTGCTTTTTCTTCTCTCTCTCTTTAGCTATATATACACCTAGGTATGTTATATATACCGCTGTCACAAGCTACTCTGTATATAGTTCACGTATTATCTCCCCTGATGCTTGTTTGAAGTGTAGGTACAACAACAATAATCGAGTTATAAGTATCTCTTTGTTCGTCTGTCTCTCCCAGCGCTGCGTAACCACAAACTTTTACTCACAAATTTTCTCATCTTTTTGATTTTCTGTCGGTTTATAAGAGAACCTTTGTTTTCTTTGTTTCTTCAATCCACAACGTCTTCTTCTCTAAAGGTTTTCTTTTCCTCTCCTTTTTTCATCTTTATGCAAGGGCATTACGTGTATCAGTGAGGATTCGTCCGAGATCATGTTTTTGCTGGTTGAAAACTTTCAACGAGACTGCTTTCTTTCATGACTTTGGCTTTGTTCATTGTTTTGGAGAGGAATTTTTGGACAACCTTTTACCCACCCCCCATTTATAGAACACGATTTCAAGTTCAAGTTCAATGTCATCTAGTTGCATTTTATCTTAATGTTTTGAGATTATTACAATTGGCTGATATATTGATACTTTTGAATGAATGGATGCTCAGTGGCTGTTTGTTTACGCTTTGTCTTTGTACTAGTGTCTAAACGAATCGCTGAGTTATATATCACATAATGATGATTATTTGAATATTAGAATTGCAATGCTATAGTATATAAGTATACACTACATCATTATTCAATATTTGATGTTAAATATTCAATATTCAATATTTCTGTTTCGTTGTATGATTTACAGCTGAAAAGTAGTCCTCTGCAGGTACGTAACTGATTCACATTGTATCCTCTTCCATTAAACGACCCTAGTAATCTCTAATTATTTTCTATAATGCATCTACTTATAGATACCTCTACTACTCTTCAGTAATCCATCCCCAATCAAGCCCATAAGATCGATATCTTCCGTTAAAAACCCAACTCGAAGCTCAAAAATTCGCAGCCTGCAAATTTTTTGACTTTCCTTGTTAAAAAAAAACAAATCTTCAAATAACTTCACTTCCTTTTAACACTTCCATTGACATTCAACTAAGTGATCACGCTCCAGTAAATACTTAATAGAATAAAGATGTTCAAGAAGTTCACAAAAGAAGACGTCCATACACGTACAAACGTCAAATCATCCGTCCAAAGAAACCTCAAGCAGAAACTAGTGGACCAATACCCAAAGCTCCAACCAGCAATCGATGACATCGTGCCCAAGAAATCCAACGTTCAATTATTTAAATGTGAAGACAAGATTCAATTGTACCTAGTTGACAGTGAAGTCGTTTTCTTCCAACAATTCGATGAACTACTACCATCCTTGAAACTAATCCATAAATATCCAGATGCATTTCCAACAGTTCAAGTCGACAGAGGTGCAATTAAGTTCGTTTTATCCGGTGCCAATATCATGTGTCCCGGTTTAACTTCTCCAGGGGCTAAATTACCCGAAGAAAATTACGAGAAGGGTAAGACTGTCGTTATACTAGCTGAAGGTAAAGAAAACGCCATGGCTTTGGGTAAATTGGCCATGAGCACTGATGATATTAAGTCAGTCAATAAAGATATCGGTGTTGAGTTGTACTGCCATCTAGGTGATGGTTTATGGAACTTCAACGCTGATTAAGTAGCTTGTATCCTTTTATGTATGTTATAAGAACCAATATCAAGTTTATTAATGTCATTGATCTGCAGTATTAAGTTGAACTATTAGGAAATGTGTACACATTCAAGTATAAAAGAGAAGGTGATCACGTGATCCAGATCACCAAAGAAACTGCGAGAATCTCAGGTTGATTTAAAAGATGATGTTTTAATTGATAACTGGATATGTTACGGTGCTAACTACTTCTTTGAACCAGTTAAAGTTACCAGTCTATCAACAAAATAAACCAACATGCCTAACAAACAGCACGATAACTACGGTATTGTTGTTGACTCAGGGTCATCGGGATCTCGTTTACAGATATACAAATGGGAAGATCCAAGCTACTCACAAAAAAACTCCAATTCAAAGGACACTCTATCTTCAATACCGAAAATAATCCAAGAGGAGAGCTGGTCACATAAAATAGCGCCTGGTTTATCAAAATTTGAAAATAATCCCGGTGGCGTTTGGGATGATCATTTCAAACCGTTGATTGAATACGCTGAACGAATCATACCTGATGACCAAATCTCGAAAACACCAATTTTTATTCAAGCTACAGCGGGAATGAGATTGATCCCAGAGGAAAAAAGAAACAAAATCTTGAAGAAAGTATGCAAATCAATCAAAAAACATTCTGGATTCTTGGTTGATGACTGTGATAAGCATATTGAAGTCATTGATGGTGAAACTGAAGGTTTGTACGGATGGATTGGTTTGAATTACCTGAAGGGTAAATTAAACAACTATGACCCAACTCTACCAATAACAGAGCATGACTCCTATGGGTTTATGGATATGGGTGGTGCATCTACACAGATCTCCTTTGTCCCTTCCAACGAATTAGAATTGGAACAGCATAAAGATGATCTTTACAAAGTGAAATTAAGATCAGTTAACGGTGAGACTCAAGATTGGTCGGTGTTTGTGTCAACATGGTTAGGTTTTGGTGCTAACGAGGCACGTAAGAGACATTTACGTAATTTGATATTATCGTTACCGGATGGTGTTAGTTATGATACGAACAACGATAATATCTATGATTTGGTTGATCCTTGTTCTCCAAAGGGAATGAAAATCGAACAGGAGATGAATGGGATCGATTATGAGATAACTGGTAGTGGTGATTATAAAATGTGTTTGAGGTATATTTATCCGTTATTGTTGAAGCATTTACCTTGTAAAGACGATCCATGTCTGTTTAATGGTGTCCATGCCCCAACTATCGATTTCAAAAAGGATAAGTTTGTTGGTGTTTCTGAGTATTGGTACACTGCAAATGACGTTTTTCATATGGGTGGTGAATACAATTTCTTGAAATTTGAAGAAAGATTAAAAGAATTTTGTGAACTATCATGGGATGAAATCGCATCAAATTATGATTCGGGCCTTTATGGTGACAACATCAAAGAACCCTTACTCATGGATTCTTGTTTCAAAGCTTCTTGGGTTGTCAATGTCTTGCATGAAGGTTTTGAATTGCCACGTTTAGGCTTTGAAACTGCTGATTTATCAGACAGTGACATTGAAAATTTGAACAACGAAGACACTGAACATATCCCATTCCAATCTGCTAATTTGATTGACGGTGCAGAACTGTCTTGGACATTGGGTAAGATTATCCTATACGCTTCATCCCAGGTTCCAAGTAGTGATAAATCACCAGTTGGTGTTATTCCATCCGAATCCAAAAAATTCATAACTTCGTCCTCAGCAATGACACAAAGCCCCCACAATGTTTTACAAGTTCAAGACAAAGCTGGAGAATCACTCGGTGAGTCGGGGAGCCATTTTTTATATTTTTTGTTTTCTTTATCGTTACTTGGGTCTATTGTATACACCCTTTACGTTAAGAAACTCTCGCCGAAGAACGCTATCTCAATGGCAAGATCGATTTCAACAACAAACCTGTCTTCAAGTTCGTCACAATACTCACATTCACCAATACATACACTTTCATTGACAGTACAACAAGCATACCACCGTTTGAAGAATGCAGCATTAGCTTTATACTACAATAGACTGGCATCAAATGAGTCCGCGGTCATCTTCCAAGAAAATCAAACGAACGACTACTTAGAATGCGGCAACAGTAGTAAGCACATTTCCAAACCAGATCGTTCATCCTACAACAATTTGACAACATTACGTACGAGATCAACGGTAAACCTACAGGATCCATTAGAACCGCCACCGTCGTTATTCCAGTCTAAATCACCGTCGTTATTCCAATCTAAATCACCGTCGTTATTCCATTCTAAATCAACGAGCGCTATTTTCAGCAACAGCATCAACAACAATAACAGTAACAGCAATCACAATAGCAATAACATGAACAGCGGCCTTGGGATCAGTGGATCTGTGAATGGCAGTACAGGAAACGGGCTATCGCAAACATCGCTGTCACCAGTGAACCTAAACTACGATTTCATGAGCAAGAAGTACAGCAAGTACGGCAACTCCAGTATGAATAACAGTAGCACGAATATCAATGGGGGTAATAATATGGGTAGCGGTAACAACAGTCCGATCAATCACGGATTGGGATTGGTTGGGTTAGGCCCTGCTTCACAGTTGGACTTGAAGAGTTTGACAAAGGGGAAGAGTAGTGATTAGTATGTTTTTTTGGCGTAATTAATTGAAAAGTATGTATTAATAACAAAAGCATCGTTTATTTATTATAGTAAGGCATAATCTATCTCGGTATATGTTGAATAGTAGTCGCTAAATGTGGTTGTAATTAGGGATACTCCAGGATAACTTAGGTACATTCGCCGAGTAAAGAAACCAGAACAGACGCCGACGCGAGGTCGACGACGTGCTACAAAATAATCGACGCGTCGCTTGAAAAATTAAAAAAAAAATTTTTTTTGTAAGCTATTTGATTTTTCAGAATTTTAATATGTATCAGATACTGTTTTCAATTGCTTTTGATCTGATAAATTACAGAAGCAAACATTCGCATCGATCGATCAAGTACTATTAATAGAATAACATAGAATTACTAGCCATGGTCAGAGTGAGAAAACATACGTCAAAGAGAACTTCTACTCGTATGAGAGAAGGTATCCAAAGAAAAGCAGCTGCTCACCGTAGAAAAGAGAACAAGAAAGCTAAGAACGATGTCACTTGGAAGTCCAAACACAAGAAAGATATTGGTATCCCGGCGTCTTTCCCTTACAAAGATAGATTACTTGCACAGATGGAAGAAACCAAGAGAAGAGACCAGGAGGAAAGAGAAAGAAAGAGAGCAGAGAAGAGAGCTTTGAGAAGCCAACAGTTGGCTGAGGGTGAAATGGTGATGGATGATGATGAAGAAGAAGACGATGAAGATGATGGACAAGGTGGATTAGCTGCATTATTAGAATCTGCACAAAATGCAGCTAAGGGTTACGCTGGTGACGATGCCGAAGATAACGATGAAGGTATGGATGAAGAAGAGGATGAAGAGTTGGATATTGTCGATTACGATATTTCATTGAGTGATACCGAAGAAGATCGAAGTGAATTAGAAAAGTCAAGAAAACAGCACGACAAGATTTTCAAAACTGTCGTTGATGCCTCCGATGTTATCTTATACGTTATGGACGCTAGAAATCCAGAAGGTACTAGATCAAGAAAAATTGAAGAAGCAGTCCTACAAAATCAAAACAAGAGGTTGATTTTAATTTTGAATAAGGTTGATCTAATCCCTGAAAACGTTTTAAAACAATGGTTGGACTTCCTACAGTCATCATTCCCTACAATCCCACTAAAGGCATCAACTTCGTCAACTAATGCAACTACATTCAACAAGAAACTAACGCAAAATGCATCTTCTTCAGCACTATTACAGGCTTTAAAAACATACGCTATGAAATCCAATTTGAAAAGAGCCATTGTCGTTGGTGTTATTGGATACCCTAACGTTGGTAAATCCTCCATCATCAATGCCTTAACTGCCAAACACAACCGTGGATCATCAAGGGCTTGCCCAACAGGTAACCAAGCCGGTGTGACAACTTCATTAAGAGAAGTTAAAGTTGACAACAAGTTGAAAATTTTAGACTCTCCAGGTATAGTTTTCCCCGATCTATCCAGCAAAAAGAAGAAATCGAAAGCTCAACAAGATGCCGAACTAGCGCTATTAAACGCCTTGCCTCCAAAACAGTTAAATGATCCAATCCCAGCTGTCACTTTATTGATTAAGAAATTGGCCAAGTCAAACGAAATGGCTGAGTCGTTCAAGTCACTATATACTTTGCCACATCTACCTTCGAATGATGTTCATGATTTCACCAAGCAAATTTTGATCCATATTGCCAGAAAACAAGGAAAGTTAGGTAAAGGTGGTATTCCAAACTTACACGCTGCTGGATTAACTGTCTTGAATGATTGGAGAGACGGGAAGATTGTTGGCTGGTCATTACCTAAATCATCTAAAGCTGCTGCTGCCGTTGAAGAGGATGGTGAAGAGAGAATCGAAGTTAAGAGTGCACCTGCATTGAAAGACGCTGGTAATGTTGAACAAACTGAAATTGTTCAAAGTTGGGCTAAAGAATTTGATTTGAATTCATTGTTTGCTGATGTCTTTGGAAATTAATTCATATAATAGAAATTTAATGTACATTTTGTGTCTTATTTATAGCAATCTAGTTTTGTCTTGTTTTTTTTTTGTCTTTGTCTAGTTTCTCTTTAGCTATCTCGATATTAGTAATACTTATTTCATGTGTGCGTTGTTTGCGTTGTTTTTGTTTGGATTTTTGGCATTTTCTGATATATGTATTTATATAAAATTGATTTCATTGTTATGTAAGTGGTACTGATGAAAAGAAGTTGTAATTTGTAGGTGGTGAGGGATGGTGGTGAGGGATGGAAGGAAACTTGACCTCCTTTTATCTCTGGTGGGAAGTGACAATCACGTGTATCTTATATCACGTGACTTAAGGAAGAGAATTCTTACTAATTGGCATCATCCCCGAGATCAGAGTACACATCCTTTATTTGAAGATAAGAAGTCCTATGAGGATTTGGTGTTCGGTATTAGGGATCGGATCGGATTACATTTGATTTGACTACGTTTTAGTTAGGCTAGATGGTAGAAAGGGATTAGATGATATGGCCACAACAGAGGGTATCGGACATCAAACTTACAAATGATATGTCTTGAGACCTAAAGAGGTGGACTATACGATCATTTGGTTTTACAGGATCACTAATTAGTAACAACAAAAAAAGAAACGTAAAATATAGATTAGTTTAAGTTTATATGTTTTATATTATGGTAACAGAGAGAAGGGTTGATAAAAGGGCGGAAATTGATTAATAATAACATTAAGCAGATAATTTAGTCAAAGCCTCCTTGATGGCACCAACGTTAGCACCAATAACTTTACCGACTAATTCACCACCCTTGAAGAATAACAAAGTTGGCATGGAGGTGACTTCTTGGGTAGATGCAACTTCTGGAAGTTCATCGATATCTAGCTTGTAGAAATCAGCGGTTGAATATTGAGTAGCAAATTTTTCCATCATTGGAGCAATCATCTTACATGGACCACACCAAGTGGCAAAGAAATCGACAACGACCAAGTTTGGGACGGATGTGACTTTGGTGAATTCGTCAGCTGAAGTAATGTGAGCAATCATTGAATCTGTTGATTTAGAATATATAGAGTGGATCTTGTTTGAAGATTGTGGTTGTTTGAAGATTGTGGTTGTTTGTTTTTGGAATTTTGTGTTGAAGAAGGTTGCGTAATCGACGAGGACTTATTTGTAAGGAACTTGTTGATTATAAAAACTAATGCAATTAGAATTAGAAAATTTAACATTCTGAAAAAGTTGGAATTGAACTTGTTTAAATAGGAACAGGGAATAGAATGGGAAGGAAACAAGGTTGGTTAAATACTGTGGCGAGTAAAACAATCCAATTTGGCGGGCACGTAAGAAACGAATTTTGGCAATTTGTCAGTCTGCGGGCAAATCTCGAATTTACTTACTAAACATGGATTTACTAAGCTATGGGTTGTGTGTATGGAAGTTACAAGAACAACAGTAAGATGATTAGTCAGAGATCGAGGAGGGTGTTAGAATATTAGATTAATAATAGGTAATAGATGATCATTAGGTGTGTTTGAATTAGTAAACAGGTATGTGTATAAAAGTAGATAGATATATAGTATGGGATACAACGGAACCGATAAACTGATGTACGAAGCAGAGAGGGTAACACAGTATATGTAACATAAGTAGCATTTATGACACTGCAATTGTCGCCGTTCAAAAGCGCACAAAACAATAAAAAAAAACTTTATCACCAAGAAGTGACAATTTACCGTTTAATTAATTCACTTTTGTCTTGTCTTGTGTTGCCTTGTTGGTCATATATCTGTATCTATACATACACTTGTTCATCTACAATCTACTTTGGATATCCCTATTCATCTCACCCCAGACCTTTCTTGCATTAATCTCTCTCATTTTTCCCATCTGAAGGAAATAAACTTATCATTCCACACCATACTGCCAATTTAAATAACTAGGCGGCGAGAGAACCATCGACAGTTTGCTTTGTTTGCTATATCCGTATACATTCAATCTACTACATTCTATACATTCAATTTGAAATAGTATCCAATATCAGTTAAATTCAAAGTGTTTAAAATTTTACAACTATAGAGATATTCCATTTAAGTTCAAATTATAATTCCAAAAAGGCATTAGACAGGGATTGAAGTATATTTCCAACTATCTATTCACTCTAGTCACCTACATTTGTACATTAATTATATCCATTCATTTATTTAACCCATATTTCATCCACCTTTTCCTTCATTATTGGTTTGGCTACATAAATTAAAATAAATTATACATATATATAGAGTTTAATTTATTTTTATTTTGAAGACAAAACAAATTGAAAAGAGCAACACTTTAGAAAGTTAACTATAGATAAAAGAGATATCCTATAATTCCATAAAACTAAAAAAAATAAAGCCTACCATTCAACCTATATTCAACTTTAAGAATCCTTGTGTTGTTTCCTCTCTTTTGTTCTATTGATTTGTCTTATTTTTTTTGTTTTTTGTTCGTTTAGCATCAATACATTAAGAAATCTATTATGTCATTCTTGTCTTCCTTGTTGTGCTGTTTTGATGTTCAAAATAACGATAGTCAAGAAACGTCAATAACTTCCCATCACCCCAAATTAAGCAAAACCCAATCAAATATTCAAAGAGCTTTAAGCAATAGACAATCTCAGGTTAACCTCTCATCTTCAAAATCAAGTTCAACAGATTTGAAAGCAAAACCAGCGATTGGTACTCCACAGAAACAGCAGACTGTTAATTACCAATCTACAAATAATAGCAATATCAGTAAGAATAACAATACTCACAGCAATAATAAGAATAATAGCACTAGTAAAATGAAATCTACAGAAACAAACGTTGGAATAAATGACTCGTCAACTATCGAAACAGCCGCCGTTACTGAAATTACAGATTTAAAAGATTCAACAGATAGTTCAAAAGATGATGACACGATCAACTTAAACATCGATCAACAGCAGCAGCAACAGCAAGCTGCCGAGTCACAACGCCAATTGGAGCAACATCAGGAAGACTCTACCCAACAAACTTTTGAGGATGATGAGCTTGTAGACGATGAAGATGATGAATTGTATCAAGATGAAGAAATGGACGAAGAGCAATTTGAAGAGTTAGATCTAACCCGTATCCAGACCGATCAGGTTGCTGCTGAATCGGGATTCTTGTTGAACCCAGCACCAGAACATTTAAAGAACAAGAAGTGTTTGGTTTTAGATTTGGATGAAACGTTGGTTCACTCATCTTTCAAATATGTTCGCCATTGTGATTTTGTTATACCTGTCGATATCGAGAACCAAATACATTCTGTGTACGTTATCAAACGTCCTGGTGTTGATGAATTTTTGAAAAGATGTGGTGAATTATTCGAAGTTGTGGTCTTTACCGCTTCTGTGTCACGTTACGGTGATCCTTTATTGGATATTTTGGATGTCAACAATTCAATTCATCATAGATTGTTTAGGGAATCTTGTTATAACTACCAAGGAAATTATATCAAGAACTTGTCACAAATGGGTAGACCGCTGAAGGATTTAATTATCATTGACAACTCACCAGCTTCTTATATCTTCCACCCTCAACACAGTGTTCCAATTAGTAGTTGGTTCAGTGATACTCATGATTGTGAGTTAACTGATTTATTACCATTCTTAGAGGACCTGGCGAGTAGTCAAGTTGATGACGTGGGATTAGTTTTGGACGTTAGTCTATAATGAAATGATTAAAAATGTAACGAGTGTTATTTTTCTTTAGTGGATTTACCGGTTGTGAAATGTTTACAAAAAGGCTGGTACTTTTTTTAAAGTTTTTCAGACCGAATAATAAAATCCCAATGAAGGAGAGAATGCTACCAACTAGAGTTACAATTTTTTTGTGTTCTATTTTTATTACTTAGCAATTCAATGCCATTTCTATTATTTTGAATGCAATTTTGCCATTAAAAAGTCGTTAATAATCAGATATGGACTTATATGAGTGTTTTATCAAGAGGTTTATCACGATGGAAAGAAAAGAATCTTAAATCAATTTGTATTTGTTTTATTATACTGTTTAATTGTTTGTTTGATTTTTTTTTTGTTTTTATATTTAACGGAAACCGGATTTCCCAATATACATTTTTCTTTTTTTTCTCTTTTAATTTGTTTGTTTTAAAATGCTATTGGTTTTTTTCCCTTTTTTCCCCCTTCTTATTCTACTTGGCAGAAACTGGAAGCTGATTTAAGATATTCATTCGTATGCTGTTGGAATTTAGATCATGTTTTTAAAAATCAAATGTTTTTTACTGTTTTCTTTTCACCCCCCCTCTTTTTATTACATTTGTTTTTTCAAAGCCTTACTTAATATAAGTATATATAATGTATCCTTGTTTAATTTATTTGCCTTTTTTCTTGGTCCTTACTGTTTTATTACAGTTTTGGAAAGTTAACTAAAAAGCTCAAAGTTCGGTGAAATTAAACTAAATCGGTTGATTTGCAGAATTTCGGTGAGGTATATTTAACTCTAAATATATACTATACTAATTGTATAGAGATAGATGCATGTGTACTTGATACTTGATTACAAGCAAACCGCCAACATAGTGTTTGTCTGTATATATACACTCTTTACCCCATTATATAACTATAAATGGCAATAGGGAAAGTCTTGGAAGTTCGTGTATATAAACAAAACATCCAAGTCGGACAAATGACCAAACTTTGAGCCGAACGAGGCGAAATCCCAAATCGGAGCAAGAAACAAACAACACTAAAAACATGACAACCAGCCTGGTTGATTAATCTATAAATTGCTGTTAGTTTTCATATATTTAGTTGTATATACTCTTCTTGCTCTTATTGGAAATCAATCTAACAATCAATCTAACCATCTTCTTTCCTTTATAATCTCGAATAAAAGGATACTTTCGACGTATACACGTACACTGTATTTGAATAAAAGAAAGATGCTTCCTGTCAGAACAGCAATTTTACTGCTTGCATCAGTACTCCAAACAACAACAATCGCTTGGTCACCAACAGATTCCTATGCCCCTGGAATTGTGGACTGTCCTTCATATTTATCAGATTCCGATTACAACACCGATGAAATAAAGGGATTCTTAAGAGCCGCTAACAGCTTATCTGAGTCGGAACAGGATTGGTTACTGGGACGTGATGCCTTAACCCACGAGAATTTAAAGTGGTTTTTACAATTGGCTAACATGACCGACTTCAATGCTGGCGACTACATGGATCAGCTTGCCGATTTGTCTACTACTAACTCGAGTGTTTTAGGTACACCTAGAATTGGGTTGGCGTTTTCCGGTGGTGGGTACCGTGCCATGCTTACTGCCGCTGGTGAGATTTCAGGGTTGGATAACAGAACAGAAGGTTGTTTCGAACACGGTTTGCCAATCTTGGATGCAGTCACTTACATTTCTGGGTTATCCGGCGGGTCCTGGTTCTTGTCGACTTTAGCTTTCAATAACTGGACATCAGTGCAAGAGATCGTGGATCAAGTTGGTACAGATGATTCCATTTGGGATTTGGAACATTCAATGTTCACACCTGGTGGTATCAATATTTTTAAGACTTTGGGTTATTGGGATGATATTACTGATGATTTAGAATTGAAGAAAGATGCTGGGTTTGAGATAAGTTTGACTGATCCGTGGGGAAGAGCTCTATCTCATCAATTCTTCCCTGGTTTAGACGATTACGGTGCTTCTATGACATTCACATCAATTAGAAACTTTTCGGTTTTCCAAGACTACCAAATGCCATTCCCAATTCTTGTGGCCGATGGTAGAGAACCAGGTACTTTTATCATCAGTGAAAACTCAACAGTTTTTGAAATCAACCCATATGAAATGGGTTCCTGGGACCCATCTTTGTACAGTTTTGTCGATTTACAGTACATTGGTACAAATATGACAAATGGTTATCCATCAGACGATGTTTGTTATGCAGGTTTGGATAATACTGGCTATATGTTTGGTACTTCTTCAACGTTATTCAATCAATTCATTTTACAATTGAATTCAACGGGTATCTCTGGTGTCCTCTACGATTTGGTCAACAGTGTCTTGACTGATATATCTGACGAAGACAATGATATTGCTGAATATTATCCTAATCCATTCTATGGATCCGAATGGGCAGATGTGGAAACTATTGTCAACAACCAATCCTTATATTTAGTCGATGGTGGTGAAGATTATCAAAACATCCCATTGCAACCATTGATTCAACCAGAGAGACAAATTGATGCTGTCTTTGCATACGACAATTCATTCGATACCAATCAAACTTGGCCTAACGGTACCTCTCTGGTGTATACCTACCAAAGACAATTCTTCTCACAGTCAAACAGAACTTCGTTCCCTTATGTTCCAGATCAAGCAACTTTCCTAAACTTGAACCTTACTGCCAAACCAACTTTCTTCGGCTGTTATTCGTCTAATTTAACTTCCTTAATCGAAGAGAATGGAACCGATTACATTCCACCGTTAGTCATCTACACCGCAAACAGACCATTCTCGTATTACTCAAATACTTCAACTTACCAGATGTCCTATGACGACGATGAAGTTTTAGGAATTATCCAAAATGGTTTCGAAGTCACCACTAGATTGAACCTAACACTAGATGATGAATTCAGAGCTTGTATCGGTTGTGCGATCTTACAAAGATCAAGAGAAAGATTGGGTTATGAACTCGGTGACCAATGCCAAAGATGTTTCGATGAATACTGTTGGGACGGTACTTTGGCCCCGGAAGTTAATGACGTTGCTGTCAATTTCACCACAACTGGTATGACTAATGGCGAAGAAGAGCTTAACACTACTTCAGGTGCTGCTGGTATGATGATTGGAGGCGGTGTTGGTGGTTTGTTGAAAGTTGTTGCTGCCTTGTTAGTTGTTTGCTTGGTTACTTTCTGAGGGACTAAACTGTGCTGCTACTTTAAAATTTCTTTTGTATTTCCATGTTCTATTGTTTTTTATAACCCGCTCCTAAAACGTCGACTGTCTTTCTACTATATGTAATAAAAATAAGCGTATACTCCATTAAAGTAACACTTTTCAAGTCAAAGTGGTAGAAAAATGAGCCGCTCGACTGGAACTCAGAAAACTTGAAAAATGATTTTCTCTGTTTGAATTTAATCATCTTATTTTTAGTGCTCTCCTACTCTGTTTTATGTTTATCACGTAGATGTCTCTGTTCAATAAGTCATATAAACAAGCATAATGGTGCAATCAAATATACTAGATGTTCTAACTACAAAACAACAACCACACGATTTAACAGGCGAAGAAGCAAAAGACTGTCTCCCATGCCAACTTCTCAGTTCATTCTTCTCCATAGGTCTGGGAACGTATTGCGCCAGTGGCTCACCATACAGGAACGACGTTGATTTCAAGACGAATCCAAAATGGTGGAGACAGAGTGTTAGACTTGGTGGAATCGGGTTGTTGATTTTCGGTGTTTATAGAGGTGGTCAGGGTTGGTTGTGGGATACGGAGAGGGAATATAAGAAGGTTAAATTCCTTACCAATGATTAATGATTATGGGGTTGTGAAAAATGTGCTTGTAAATAGTAGTACACTAATGTTTGACTAATGTTTAATTATATAACGAAGAATATAAGATTGTATCCTTTTCTCGAGCTGGGTGTTCACGTGAACAACATTGCTTTACCACTTGCATTGCCTCCAACGATCCAGTTCTCCGTTGGATGGAAGCAACAAACAGCAGGCACCGACGTAATCCGTTGATCTGATAAGTGTGCCAACATGACACCATCGCGATCAAACACATCAAAGTATCGTTTCATATTACCAATAACAAATTTCTCAACTTTATCAACTGGACTGTGTTGCCATCTTGCTTTCAAGATTGAGACCCAACGGCCAGTTTGACAGTTGTGAGTTAGTGTTGAAGATGGCTTCAAATTCACTGGTACTCCTTCGTCTATCTCATCCTCCAATTCAGGAGTTATAGTGTAAGTGGGGTTACAATCTGATAAACTTGGACTCAATTGGAAAACGTTGATGGTGTTGGCATAGCCATTACAAACAATATCGTTTGATTTGTTCCAGTCAGCAGTTGAAATACTGAGTCTTGAATAATAGGATCCGATACAGTGCGGTGAAGTTGAGTCTTCGTATCCGGACCAGGTGGATTTGGCTGTGGTACGCAGGTCCCAGATACGTAACGATCTGTCTAATGACGCCGTTGCTAACTGTTTGTTGTTGTTTGGGTTTATTGAAAACGAGCCGATTTTCTTGTCGTGTAAACGTAAAACTGGTGATAATGTCGTTGACCTTGCGTTTGATTTGGTTCTGATGTCAATGATACCAAATTCACCAGATAGTGTAGTGAAGTAACAAATGTTCTTGTCGATGAAGTTCATATCTGAAATTGCCGAAGGATCACCATAAGCATCGTCAAACTCCAGCACCGATCTCGACACCGATTTGCTGATATCCAGTAATCTAATTGACCCATCGTAGGAGCAACTAAGTATTTCAGAAGGTTCTTCAATTCTGATTTGGATTTTAGGAATGTGTTTGCCATGGTATCTGAAGTGGGAAATCTCTGGTTCTCCTATACCATCATCGGCAACTGACCATATTCCCAATTCTCCAGTTTTATCACCACCAACGATGATTTGTTTGTTGTTTGCTGGGTGGAAGTTGATTGAGGTCATACGTTCAGTGGTTAGTCTGATGTCATTAGGGTGGAATTTCTCATAAAGAGTTAGATTCTCTAATTCTTCTCTAACTTGTCTGACTTCTTTAGTAGTTGTTGGCTCATCCTTGATATTCTCATAGAAATCACCCATTGAAATCGAACTACCTAGTTTGGACAATTTGTTCATAATAGCTTCTGTAGCATCACCACCTTCAGTTTTCACGGACTTGGAAAGAAGATCTTGAAGGTTTAGATCGCCACTTAGCCTTATGTTTTTCAAACTATCCAGTCTTTCTTTCTCACGTTGCTTGTTTTGCTTGTCCCATTCGTCATCAATTAAACCTTCTGAATTTTCAATCTTTACTCCCGCAATTCTGCTGGATCTACGTGTTGGTAACACAACTGTCTCTTTCTTGACTTTTTTAGTAGGTGTTGATTTGCTTGATTTTGGTCTCTTTTTGGTCTCATCTGGTGAATGAACTGATAAGTCTCTGTGGAAGTCTTGTGAGACAGAGTTCAAGTTTAGCTTTTTGAACAACTCCTTGTTTCTGGAAATGTTCTGCTGTCTCTGCTTTTCAAATTCTGATAGCTCCACCATTATTTGTTTGTTGCTGTAGGGGCAATCAAACACACCAGTTTCACCACACAGTCGAAGTAATAAACAGGACCAAATCAGTTGAAAAACCACAAAAATTTGGCGTCGTTTGATAGCACTTTAAAAGTCACGTGACTGAACAATGGAAAATCTACGCGTGTTTTCTTTATGAAAGGAATCAAAAGAGATGTTTTGGTTCTGATAAGTTGGATCGAAACAAGAACAATTTCTTTCAATTGGTACCGACAAGGAAACACCATTAGTCGTAGCAAAAGATATATTTAAGAATGTTTAAAAGGAAACTAATAAGGAATCCAAAGGTTGTCTCCACGGACAGAAAGAGTGCTCACTCGGTAACAGCTTCAAAACCATCAGGAAGACAACAACAACAGTCATCATTCATCTCAAACTCACAATCATCGTTCCATCGTGAATCCCAAAACACATTAGTCAAGGACTCTCAAACCTTATTTAGTGATGATGAGGGTTCAGTAATGATGAATTCTCAAGTAGAAGCTAGATTACAGAGACTAAAAGATGGAAAGAGAAAGAGAAGAACGGTGGATAAGAATAAACTTACCAGCAAGCCAAAAAGAAAGAATAATACACTTGAATCTCCAATCTCTCGTTTGAAAAAGAGTGGATCAGTGCCAACAACGCCCAAGAACCGCTCCAAGAAAGAGACGATACCCAATGACTCAGACAGCGACAAGAACGGCATTGACGAAGTGATAGACCTCATATCTGACGACGAAGAAGCTGAATTCCAAGCAATGAATAAAAACAATAAGTCAATGCTACGAACTTACAAAGCCTCAGTTTCTAAACGGCTAATGCAAAGGAATTGGACAACGTTACCAACAGTGATAGTGAACATGGTCGAATCAATATTGGATTTGTATATCGAAGAATCTATCTCGAAGTTAGATTTACATTCTCAAACACAGCGGATTAGATTCAGAACTCTAGTGAAAGACGAACTAACTGGTCCATTGATGAGGAAACTACGTACCATCAAGTTACCATCTGGGATCAAGGAACGGCTGTTGGATCAAGAAGAGCTAGATTCAGAGTCTCATCGTTTAGAATCCAACTATGCTGCGAATTTGAAACAGTTGGAGCTATTAGAAGTGGAGGAACAGAAGGAGATGGTGTTGTTGGAGAAAGAGAGGGGTTACCTACAGAATTTCAAGAAGAATGTTAGGAGCCACGAAAAACAGATCAATGACGGTTTGAAGAGTTTGAAAGAGTTACTTGGTGAAGAAAGTGGCATTTTGGACGGATATGCTGAATTTGACAATAAAGCCATTAACTTGAACTTGATCGACAGTGAATACAAGGCGATGGTTGACGCTGATGATAATGATGGAGGGTACGATCCATCCAAGGATGTTGATATAATGAAATCGCTTGAAAACCTAAACAGGCATTTGAATTCAATTTCTAAAAATGTTGAAAGTTTGAATCCTGTGGTTGATCTATTGGATAGAGTCAATAATTTACTACAACTACTTCAATAGATTGCTCTCTATATGTATACATTATTAATGATTGTTCTAATTAGTTACTTATTTAAAGCTTATGATATGTTTTCTTCGCTTAGCTAGTAATGAGCCAGTATCGGTAGCCCTATCAAACAATACCCATCTTCGAAATCCAAACCACTGATGCCATCCCAGTTACCGAATTCGTAAACAGAGCTCAACAGCTCGTTTGATTCTCTAGGTTTAACATCAGTGTTGAGTGTACCGATAGTAATATGCGGGAACTTCGAACCAACGCCTACTTGCTGTAGCAAATTGGCATCCACATCACCGGATTTATAGATCCTAGTGATGGATACTTTGATACACATCAACTTTCCATTCCATAGCAACTTCTCCAAGACGATGTCAGCTAACCAATTTGATGGGAGTTTTTGAACAGGGTTGAGTTTTAGATCAACTTCGGATGCAATGATTTGAGTGAGGTCCTCTTTGAAGCATTCGGTGTTGTATTTATTCCATAATTCCTTAAGTTCTTTTGATGCCTTTCTCGTGGCTGAATGGAATAAAGTGACATGGAGCCTCACTTGCACTCTTTCTGTGGCTTTCAAAGTGTTGTAGAAGTCACATTCTCCAGACTGGGAGAGTGCTTCTAACTTTCGAAGTATAGGTGATGGGTCTGGAATGGTAATAAAATAGTACGATGGCTTCTGTTGTCTTTGCGAACTGGTCGTCTTGATGAACTTGTGAATAACGGGTTCATAGTGCAACGCCTTTTGGAATGCAGTTTGGTATTGTTCATCAGTAGGTCTTGTAATTGGTAGATCTGTGGCATTTTGTAATAAGTATTCAACTATAAGTCTACAGTTTTCCAACGATGAATCTTTACCTTGGACGTTCAGCTCAATAACGCCATCAAACAGCGAGTCAGGTTCTTTGTTACTGTTGAACGGTTGGAATCTTGATATGAAACCTTTCATTATACCTTCAGCCTTGTCGACACCTTCTTTGATGACTTTAATACTTTGATGGTTGTCACCTCTTGAAACCACACGATCTCTGGTCAATTCCCACAAGTCTTTATCATACTTGGTCTGGTTACCCGATATAAAATTCAGACAGATGATTTTCAATTTATCAGCAGGAATGAGTTTATTCAAGTCTCGAAAATATTGGAAAATTTGCTCCCGTTCAACATACTTGTGATTGTTTCTATCAAGTATAACAACTTGTTTGTCAATCATCATCTCTAATGCCCTTGCGACTTGCTTATCTTTTATTGGGTTTGGAATGTTGTCAGATTGAACAGATCCTATCAAATCAGGGAACAAGTCACATAAAGTTTGTGCTGTTGTGGTCTTACCACATCCAATTGTAGCTAGAGTAACCAGCGCATACCGACAAGGTTGGTTTTGAAATTTCATTCTCTTCATCTCCTGTTCTAGTTGTTCAACTGACATTTCTTCCGAAATCATCGATAATCCAGTAGTACCCTTGGATAATAGGTACTGTTTCCGTAACGACACTATTCCTTTACCTTGTAGATATTCATCTTTTAAATGTGGATTGGAATCAAATATTGGTATGACGAATTTTAAATAATCCATACAGATTAACTTATGCTTCGTGATGTTTAACTTATCGTACCCTCGAACAATGTACTGTTTGGTAACTTCCCTGAGTTGTCTGTATAACAAATATGGTTCTTCAAATTTAAACTTAAAGAAATAATCATTCCCATTCATCATAAAACATCTAACAACAAAACCTTCTATTTCGTCATTCTTATACATCCCGGTCTTTGCCAATTCTTCCAGAAACGCCATTGTTTCGTCAAATGTATCCATAACCAAATATTCAGTTCTCTTAAACCCAAAATAGTCACCAAATGCATTGACTTGATCCATTGGATACGTCTTAAAATCAACAGTGTTGAAATTAAGACCATGTAGGTACAGCCCAGCTTTAGCTCCAACGTACTCCAAAACATGCTCTTCGAACAAATCATCACAGTACTCAGCAACTGCAGTGACACCTAGTTCGTATAGCGTTAACCCAAGCTCTTGTGTACTGATTCCAATTGACTGTAACTGTTGTTCTAAATAGGACTGTGCAGCAACACTGTGACTTTTACTAACGTCGTCTCTTAAGCCAGTTGAATGCTTTGAACACACTACCAACGTTCCATCGTTTAAGCCAGAAACGAACACTATACAACCGTTAGACTTGATAGTTAGTGTATAAGGACCAGCTGTGTTTGTTGATAGGTGTTGTTTCGAAGTGGTTGAACATTCACCAAGGTTGAAGAACTTGTCGTAACCTCTGACGACGATCTCTTCGTCGTTTAAGGTGAATAAACCACGGGCATTTGTTGGTAATTTGACAGAGTTGGAGACGTAGTCAAATTCGTTGAACTTCCAAGAATGTATTGGTATGGATGTATTTGCTATTTGATGTGTGGATTTTTTCACACCCCCCTTTTTAACACTCGATTCGAAGAGGTCATTGAGTTTATGGATCAATTGTCTTGCTTCGTTCCTGTTTCGGGCTGCTGTCTCTGGGGAGAACGATACAGGAGTAAAGCTAGGTATCATAAGTATTCTGTTAGTTTGTGTAATCCCAATATCCTTCTTCGGTGGTCTGTCTCTCCTGATACCATTGTCATTTTCGACGAAGCCAACGTTATCGTCTTTTGTTTGTGTAAAGAGAGAGTTTTGCTTCAGTCATTTTGGAATTTTTTTTTGGGGTTGAAATTTAAAGAGATTTGCGACAGGTCATTTGTCGTGAAGCGGAACAACAGGTTCATTCAGGTGTTTGTTCGTATAAACAGGACTATAAACATAGAAATAAGAGACGATTAGCTAACGTCTACTCTGCAGCAAATGGCCTGATGTTGACCATTTGGTTCACTCTCTTTTGCACAAACTCATACGTCATTAAGGTGACACTGGAACTACAACTCACTTTGACCAACCGTGGCATCCATCCACTCCACAACTTCTTGACACCTTCTTCAAGGAATATTTTCACCACACAGGTCATAATATCTCTGTAAAGCAACTTATAATCTTTAGTCTGCATCCGTGTTTTCAAAACGTCGATAGGTTGGGTTGTTGCCACGACAGCCACAGAAGAGGCGAGACCCATCCCTAGTAATTCCAATTCACTTATAGAATCTCTGTTAGGGTCAATGAACTGTTGTAAAGAGTTGTAAGTGGAAAACCACACCATAGAATTCATACATTGTCTGAAAACAGTGATTAATGAACCTTGTTTGAACCCAGACAATCCTTTTGTTAAGTATATTTCTTTCACCATTCTGAAAAAAGTTGTTGATGGGTTCTTGTTGTAAAAATCAATGTGTTTTTGTCTTGGGCTAATGCCGACACTTGAAGTAGATGCTAGTGCTGGTACTGACGACGTACTTGGTCTTTTACTCGTCTTGAGCTTTGAAGATTGCTGTTGTTGTTGTTGTTGTATGGTGGTTGCGTATTTTGGGAGTATTGTTTGGAAACCTTGTACCTTCATACTGTTTTCGATCATTCTTGTCTTGATATTTTCAAACGGGATAACCCAAAACGTTTCCAAAAAACCAGTCATTAAACCAGCAACAACAACTTTAGGGGCCGTAGTATGCCCGTTGTCAGCCATGAAACTGCTGAAGTTGTTGAATATGAGGAATCTTGTGGATGCTTTCAAGGCGTTACCAACAGCCAACGCATTACAGCCGATAAACAGTGGTTTTATGGAGTTCATTGGTATATCATGTGCTTTTTTCATTAGTGTAATGTTTTCTATTTGGGAGGTTGTCTTTATATATTCGAACGGGTAGGTGACGACGGTTTGGACTACACCGGCAGTTGCACCTGCGATGACAGCGGACAACAAGGATGTGTCATCGTTGACAGACGGTGATATTGGATCCATTGTGATGCTTTGATGAGTGTGTTATGAATACCACAAGAAGACTGAATACAAAGAAGAGAAGGCTAACCAAAAAGAAGTGTTCAAATCTGAAGACAATCAAAGTTGAAATCTCGCTGTTTTTCAGAATCGATAAAAAAGAACGTTTATTTAATTTGGTTTGGACAAATTTCACTGCTGTTTTGTTTCTTTTCAGCTTTCTGTTTCAACGGGGCTCCAACCAACTCAACACCTATCAAATAATGCAGTCATCATCACACAGAGACCTTCTAGCGTACTCCTATACGGCGATCTCTCAAACACCTTCTTTCTCGGAGGAAGGTTACTCACAAATCACCCAGTTGATGGACAAGCTTCCTCTTAAGCTCATCTCTTTTGAAAACTTGTCCCCACAAAAAGCGGTTGACTTCAAAGTTACCGTCGATTTAACCAAGATTGCCACCTTAGAATGCACAAAATCACTCAACTTGTCAACAACATCATCTGGGAAACCATCAGAATCAGACATCGGGTCTATTGAATCAGTCATTAGATCAACCATCAAATCCAATCCTATTCCAAATATTGATATCATTTTCCAATTAGATAACGTTGATAGAAAAGCAAAGAAGTTAATTGTCTTTGATATGGACTCTACCTTGATTTATCAAGAAGTCATTGAACTGATTGCTGCCCAAGCTGACGTTGAGGCCGAAGTTGAGCGTATCACTACACTTGCAATGAACGGTGAATTAGATTTCAAGCAATCATTAGCACAACGTGTTATGTTGTTGAAAGGAATTGAATCGGCTGATTTATGGAACCAGTTAATTCCCCAGCTGAGGATTACAAAAGGTGCTATAGAATTATGTAAAGTTATGAAATCACTTGATTGTAAATTAGCTGTCTGCTCGGGCGGGTTTTTACCATTGGCTAACTACATCAAGGAACAGCTATCGTTGGATTACGCTTTTGCCAATCAACTGAAAACAGAAGTTAACGAATCTGGTGTCGAAGTGTTGGCAGGGGAAACTTTCGGTGATGTTGTTGATGGGTTTAGAAAGAGAGATTTACTTGAACAATTGGCTGCTGAAAATGGTGTTGACATGAAGCGTGCTGTCGCCATTGGTGACGGTGCTAACGATTTACCAATGATGCGTAAAGCAGGTTTTGGTGTTGCTTGGAATGCTAAACCAAAGGTTCAGCTTGAAGCACCAGCTTGTTTAAATTCAGATAGTTTGAAGGACGTTTTATATATCTTTGGATTCAACGATTTAGAGATCCAAGCTGCTTTAGAAGCTTAAGTTTTAATAGATAGAGATTTTGTATACCGAGATAGAAGAATCTTAATATAAACTAGACTAATAAGTAAAACAATAAGTGAATAATTAATTAACTTTGCCGAGGTTAAGAGTACCTTTGACAACACCGATGACACCATTAAACAGCAAAACCTCCTCTCCGTCAACAAGATCCTCCTTCTTCAAGATTCCTTGGTGGACATTACCTTGGTCAATCATCCACTGTCTAACAATGCCTGACAAGCATCCGCAACTCAAAGGAGGCGTAATCCATCTATGGACAACTTCACCAGTCACAGGATTGGTCCATGGTTTCTTCAATGCAATGTTACAGGTACTGGCTTCAGTCAACTGTGCTTGAGGATTAAACAATAACACCTCAGTATTGACTGCTTCTTGAGGAACGTGTCTTGTTCTTGCAGCGTCATAATGTGGCCTATTTGTAGTTTTGAACGAAGTGAACGGTGACGATGCAGTTGGTTCGGAGTCTAGCAAAACAGTATAACTTGGCTCCGGGTCTGAAGTGACGTTTATTGGTCTTGATTCAGGATGGATGTCAAACTTCACTTCACCAGTCTTACATGCTAAGACTCTGATCCTGTAACTTTGCAATCTATCCATAGTAGAAAGTGCCAAAGTTAGTTGCTCAATCAATAGGGACTCTGTAAGTTGGGGGATATCGAATTCAAAGAATGCAATTGATTTGTTTAGTCTTCTCACGTGGTATGGGAATAGGAAAAAGAAAGACTTATCAATTGGTTGGGAGTCAATTGCTTGATACAATGGTTCTGATCCAGCATACAACTTAGGATCGTATCTCATTGAAGAAAGGATTTCGAATTCGATATTTGAAGGATCAAAGTTCGTTGTAAAGTGCTTCTGTTCCAAGGCCAAGGCTTCTTGGATCAGATCCTGTGACGGTGGTTGGGGACGTTGTTTCTTTGGTGTCATTGTGCAATTTACCTGTCTAATCAAACTGTCCTATAACTCTTCAACCTATCTTAAACTAAGATAAAGCCAATAAAAACCGTTCAAATGACTAATAAACCAGTTTAAATAGGAAAATTGACGCTTTTCTCAAAACGCGGCGGAATTTCGACTTTCCTGCAGATTTTGGACTCCTCACTTATTTACAATACCACCATCCCAAGTCACCTCATCCTTCAGATATACAACCAAGTGCCATTCTAGAACAACAATCCGATGTCATCAAAGGTGCCACCTCCATTGAAACCTAAACCAAAGTTACCACCACCAATCAAGTCCAAGAAACCAGACTTGTCCAATCTCGTGGCTTCCGAAATCGAAAATGAAACCGGGCTTCCATCTCCGCCCAGTCTTTTGACCAAGAACTTTGAATTAACCGGTGTCAGTGATGCCTCAACCAGTAATGGCTCCGGAAAGAAGTTTGAAGAAGAAGAAGAGCAAGAGACGTTGAACATTGGCTCATTGAGAGGTAATCTAAGAAAAACAAATCGTAACTGGAACGACCTCGAACATAAAAACTTAGAACCAACTGCATCATCGGAATCAGATAATGAATTAGAAACTCCATCTGAAGATGGACAGGACGATAATTCTGAAAAGATAACTATCATCAAACCTAAACAGCCATCCAAGTTTACTACTACACCAAGCTCAGTTTACAATCAAGACCAACCACGTAAAGTACAAGGCGTCAGACTACCTGGTTTGGCAAACACTCCTTCGCTACCTCCTTCTGGCACCCCATCAAGGCAATCCGGTGTTGTTAGTCTGGGTGAAAACAACTCAAGTTTGACAGACGCCATTAGAGCAATGCCACCACCTCCCAGACATGCTTCGTTATCACCTTCTAAAAACTCATCAGTGGAAAACTTGAAATCATTGAATTCTGACGGTGATTCCAAGATCATGCCACCACCACGAGCAATGCCACTACGTTCTCGTCCAACAACATCCTCCTACCATAATCGTCATCAATCCACTGATGTTTCCGAAGATGATAATGTTGATTACGATGATGATGCGTACACTGACGATGATTCAAAATCTATCTCTTCGTACACATCATCACTGAAGGCCAAAGTGAAGGCTTCGAGATTTGGATCTCCAGCCAAAAAAATCCTGAATACGCTGAGAAATAAATCATCAGTTACCAGTTCATCGAATGATGAACCAGTTGAAGATTCGTATACCGGCAGATTAAGATCAGGTTCTAATGCTTCTCTCAAAAGAGGTGTTCCACCCCCATACAGACCAAAAACTGGAGGTTCATTAACAACACCACAGCTGTCAGACAATGAAGACGGTGATTACTCCAACGCTGAATCAGAAAATGAGGTGAAGCCATCGTTGCCTTCTAGACCATCAACAGCTAAAGCTTCTGTCAAACCATCAGCACCACAAAAAAGAATTGAATCCTTAACTTCCTCAATTATCTCAGTGGAATCCAAGAAAGATCATTATGAATCTGAAGAGGAAGAGGAAGAAGAAGAAAGCGACGATGAAGATAAGCCTGCATTACCTGCAAGACCTGGTTCTTCAGGTACCCCTGGTGTTAAAGCAAAGTCTAAACCGGTTGTTCCAAAGAAGTCTAAACCAGTTATTCCCGCAAAGAAATCCGTTGATAGTACAGAACTATCTCCTCCGTCACCGATGAAGAAATTCCAACCACCTATTTTAAAACCACATTCTGTGTCTGCTAAACCGAATGTTGAACAAGAGCCAGAAGTTAAAATGGCTAGTACTCCACCACCTCCGCCAAAACCAAGAGCAGCAGCAGCTGCTGCTGCTACCACGACCACCATAACTGCAAACACGCCACCTCCACCTCCAAAGCCTCGTGTCAAGCCGGCTGCTCCACCTCCTAGATCATCAGGAGCACCGGCACCATCACAAACAAATTGGAAACCTTCCAAACTTCCAGACCTTGAACTATCTACAGGTTGGTTTGCAGAAGAACATTTTGAACATCATTTACCAGCAGATTTACGAAACTTAGACTATGCAACTTCATTCGGTTACGTCTCCAACAAAAGTTTCCGTATTTTAGCTTTACGAAACCCAGATTTATCGACCACGAAAATCAAACTTGAATGGTCTAGAAATGGAAACCCAACAACGTCGGTCCATCATGAAATGACTTTCACACCGCCACCAACTGCAACCAAAAAACAACTTGTTGACGGTGCAGACCTATACGGGAACCACGTTGCTTCTTGGTCTGAAGACAAACTCGGTAAGCAAGTCGGAGATGGTGAATGTTGGACGTTGGCCAAAGAAGCATTACTGAAAGGTTGTGGCAAGCATGCATTTGTTACCAGTGGCCTGGTCCACGGTGCGCTCTTAGTCACCATCACAGGTACCACTGGTTTGAAACCATCACTATCCGATGTCCGACCTCCACAAGTTGAAAAAGAGCTAATTACAGATAGTATTAAAAGAGGTGATATTTTACAATTCAAATCTTGTTGTTTGAGGTACCCTAACAAGGCTCTCTTCTTTGGTTCTCCAGACCACGTATCCATCGTCACACAAGCAATTAGCGGGAATGATAGCGATCCGTTGGTTGGAATTAAGGTTGCTCACCAAAATGTTAACGGTTTGAAAGTTGTCGTTGAAGAAGAGCTGGATTTGAGTAAGTTAGTTGATGGGCAGATTCAAGTCTATAGACCAGTTACTGCAGATTGGATTGAAGAATTGAATCCAATGATGTGATTTCTCATATCTGTGTTCTTTGCTGTTTCTGTTTTGTTTTTTTAGTCTTATATATGCCTGTATTATTTTGCAACATCGAAATCGTCATAACAACTTTATGTACTACATACAAGTTGTTCAATCAACATGGGGCAAGGTGGCATTTTAGAAATGGCGCTGGGGAAATGAGGCTCAAAAAGGGGCTGTAGAAGTTGGAAATTCTGAAAATATGAGAGAGTCTTCAACGTTATACTTTGCTTATTTCATACTCCTACTAAGGATTAAATGGTTTTAAATGGTTTTGTAATATCCTTTCTAACGCAACGGTCTCTAGTATCGCCATTCTATGATGATAACTGTCTTGCAACGTTCCTAAAGTTCAACTTTGATAAAAATGCACCAGCCACATTTACCAAAAAACCTTTCTTATCGGGATTTGAGTAATAGCTCAATGAATATTGATTCTTTGGGGATCAAAGTAAGTTTGTTGTAATCTTTAGTACTAAATGTGTATAACCTAGCTTGTTTCAAGGTGATTGGACTACTAATAAGTCAAGAAATTGACCTTTAAGGCTCTGCCTTTAACTGGGATTTTTGGTTTTCTAGCGACAATTTTGAATAAAATTCTCCCAAGTATTTAAATTGCTCCTTAAATTTGAAAATCTGAGAAATATTAGAGAAATTTATTTATTTACTTTTGGTTCGTCCTTATTTTCAGTATTTATTCACTGTAATAAGTTCTTGTATATACTATAATAAGTTCAAATTCGGTTTTTCCCTTATTTATAGATAAATGAAGTAGGCTGTGCTACCCGATTTAAAGTCGTGGTTTAAGTATAACGATGAACTAACTAAACAATTCTCTACAGTGCAGAATTCTCACAACTACAGTATTGATATCTTTTTCAAAAAACTATAAACTCAAATTATTAGAATAAAACGGCAGGAAGACAGACAAAGCAAAACGGAAACCGTGAATGATAAATAATGCACACAATAAACAAGAACAAAACAAAAAAATAGTTTACAAAACTCAGTTCCTAACTTTAGATCTCTCCCACATTTTTTCCAAACTCTTCTTAAATATTAAAACGTTATGATCAATAACTGAGATACTTGTTGAATCGGCTGTGTCTTCTAATCTTGTCACCGCAACCAATGCCAAACCCCTAATCATTTGGTGTAGGTACAGAATGGATCCTGACTGTAATCTAGATATACATTTTGTTGGTTTTGTAGGTTTACTTAATGCCTTACCGTTATTATTCAGCCCATTATCATTATTTGATTCAATTCCATGCTGCTCGTATTCTTGAAGTTGGTTACCGTTTTGTAATAGATGCTGTTGCTGCTGTTGTTGGTGATTAGATGAATTGTTCTCGTATAGGCCGTCTAAATCAATGGTAACGTCAATGAACTCCGCACAAACTTCGTAAGTTTGTATATCAACTGGAGATGAATCTGTAGCAACGTAAATTTTTGAATTCACATCGAACAAAAACACTTTATCAAAGTTACTGTATTGCATTAGTAAATCCAATAGGTTTTCCAATGCCGGCAACTCATATATCAATTTTTGTACTATTCTAGAAAAGGCTTCATAAATGGAGTGATCAAAAATACTAGTTAAATAGAAAGAAATTTGAACACCTTCCAAACCGTAGTCCAATAGATCATCACCAACACGGGCCATAATGTCACGTTGGGTGTCTAATCTGAAATCTTCTGATAATCCATCAATCTTATGGATCAAAATTTCAATGTGTAATTTAGGATTTATACTACAGGCATACTTGGTAATATAAGCTAAGTTTTGCAATGCTGATAAGTATTCATCTTGGGAATCGATAACGTAAACTAGGGCACCTATAGAGGCAAAAAGTTTTTCAGAGTCGTATAGTGAAGGTTCGAATAGGTTCAATTGACCTGGTAATTCCATAACTGCTAGATCAATCAATGATGTGAATGTTTCAGTTGTTGGCTTTGACGTTGATTCTAAATATAGAGTGTCCAATGGTTGCATATTATGAAAGACAACTTTACAAATTGACGATTTACCAGACCTATAATAGTTCACTTACATGATTTTGTTAGTATTTCAGAGTTGGGTAGTACTAATAATAACAAATGTGGTGCTCCAAGCTGCGGTTCATCCATATGGTCGCTATATGTTTTGCTAAAGCTTAGGGTGGTACTCACCTTCTTAGACCCATCAAGAGAATGGTTGCATTATTATCTTTGTCCATAACGACATCGGCATCTGAGAAATCCATATTGTTCATTGTGGGGGATGCAGGTGTGAATGTGCTATGCAAATTTCAACCAACTTAATTTCTATCTATAACTCTATGTGTGAATATACTATGTGCTTCTTCTACTGTCAAACAGACAAGCAAACAGACAACCATCTCAACCATCTTCAACAACTCTTCCCAACTGTTTGTCTGCTGTTTCTTAACAACGTCTCGCTTCTCACGCCACCAGCCACCGATATTCAAGCACAGCCATATCCAAACTAGCCGCGCCACTCCGGATCTCGGTTACCGGCGTTTTCTTATCAGTTGGAGTTCGGTTCCCTTGAAACTGGGTACTTTCCAATAGCTATAAATACCCCCTCTGAAGTGTCTCTTTTCCAATAAGATTTCCTAAGAATTGTTCAGTTCATTCATCCATCACAACTTCAATAAAACACAAAATGTCTGTTGCTTCTTCATACTACCCAGGTGAACCTGAAAAACCAGTGGTTAATACTGCAGTCCCAGGTCCTAAATCAAAAGAATTATTAGAACAATTAGCAACCGTTTACGATACAAAAGCCGCTTATTTCGTTACTGACTACTACAAGTCAACCGGTAACTACATCTGTGATGCTGATGAAAACTACTTATTGGATGCTTATTGTCAAATTGCCTCCATCGCCCTTGGCTACAACAACCCAGAATTACTTAAGGCCACCCAATCTGAAGCCATGTCAGTTGCATTAGCTAACAGACCAGCTTTAGCAGTCTTCCCATCAACTGATTATTACGATATTCTAAAGGAAGGTTTACTATCAGTTGCTCCAAAAGGCTTTGATCGTGTCTTGACTGCCCATACCGGTTCCGATGCTAACGAAATGGCATTCAAAGCTGCATTCATGTTCCAGGAAGCCAAAAAGAGAGGTAACAGCCCATTCACCACAGAAGAATTATCTTCCGTTATGAACAATCAATTACCAGGTACTTCAGATATGGTTATTTGTTCCTTTGAAGCTGCTTTCCACGGTAGATTATTTGGTTCATTGTCAACAACAAGATCAAAAGCTATCCACAAATTAGACATTCCTGCATTCAACTGGCCAAAAACTCCATTCCCAGTGTTAAAATACCCATTAGAAGATCATGTTGAAGAGAACGCAGCAGAAGAACAAAGATGTTTAAATGCATTTGATGCTTTGGCTGCTTCATATAACGGTAAGATTGCGGCTTTGATCGTCGAACCAGTTCAATCAGAGGGTGGTGATAACCATGCATCACCTTCTTTCTTCCAAGGTTTGAGAACTTTGACTTCCAAACACGGTATTGTCTTCATCATCGATGAAGTTCAAGCCGGTGGTGGTGCAAGTGGTAAGATGTGGTTACACGAGCACTACGACGTTCAACCTGACATTGTCACTTTTTCTAAAAAGGTGCAAAATGCAGGTTTCTACTTCAGAGATCCAGCCATTGAATCTGCTTTGCCATACAGACAATTCAACACCTGGTGTGGTGATCCGTCAAAGGCTTTGATTGCCAAAGCCATCATTAAGGAAATTAAGGATAAGGATTTGTTAGAAAATGCAGCCACCACTGGTGATTACTTGTATGAAAAATTGGCAACGTTATTTGCAAAGTATCCTAAATCAGTTTTTAATTTAAGAGGTAAAGGACGTGGATTCTTCATTGCGTGGGATCTGGAATCAGGTGCTACCAGAGACAAGTTTGTTGGCCTATGTAGACAAAAGGGTTTAAATATTGGTGGTTGTGGTGAAAATGTTGTTAGATTAAGACCAAGTTTGACGTTTGGTAAGAAACATGCTGATCTTTTGGTAGAAATTGTGGAATCTGCATTGACTGAATTGTAATATAGTTACACCATATAATATTTATAAACTGATTTTTTTGTTATTGCTTTCACTTTAGTCTTGTAACTTTTTATATAAACTCCAAATTTCAATTTTAATTAATCTATACTGTTTATTGTAGTTTATTTCATAATAAATCAACTAGTTTTATAAACCAGTAAGAGTATCTATATTTTGAAAGCTTTATATAGTAAAGAAGGAAGAGAGAATTGATTTATAAATCTAACTTTTGATAAATGTCTAATATACAGTTGGAAAAACACACACAAACTAACAATACACATAGGTGGAGAAATAAAACTAAGATGAATAAGCACAGTTAACAATAATAATAGTAATAATAATAACAAATAACAAGAAAAAAAATGATATAAATAATAAACAAACAATAAGACAAAATTACAAAAAAGGAGACTAATGAAAATACACCTGAAATTGGAAATTGAGAGTAAAGCAGTTCCTATAGAATAAACACAAAACACTAAGCCTTAGTTCTCTTTGAACTATCTCCATCATCATCAGTCACGCTAGAGCTCGTCCTCTTTGAACTCTTATGTGCAACAACTTTACCCATATACTGTTTCACAAACTTTTTAATGCTGCTTTTCTTATCAGACCCAAACTCTTTAGGTGGTTTAGCAGAAGGTCCCTTATTCTTCTGTTCTTTCTCAATCAAAAGAGTTACGATTTCACGAGAATAGCGCTTCACTCCGTCTTTACCAATGTCGGAAATGTATCTGTTGACAACGTTTGGCACAACGGTGGCAAACAACGTCTTCCATTGCTTTTCAAGGGATTTGGAGGATGCAGCCGGTGATGATTCTCTTTCAGAAGCAGATAATGTAGTAGATGAGAACCGTTTCGATAAAGTTGGCTTTGATGGAATAGAACTGATTGAAGAACCGTTGAACTTCTTAGGACCAGAAGGCAGTAGGAATCTAGAATGTTGCGGTTCTGATGGAGATTCCTCCTTGGATTCATAAGCACCTTCAATAATAGATTTCAAAGTTTTCAATTTCAATTCTGCCCTTTCTTGTTCGAGTCTCTTTTGTTTTTGTCGTTCAAGCTCTAATTCTCTAATCAATTGTTCTTCCTTTTCTCTTTCCCTTTCTCTTCTTCTTTTTTTTTCCTCTTCGTCTAAAGCAGTAGTTTTACTGCCGCCATTACTGGGTAATGCAGCATTTGCGACACTGGTAGATGGAGTTGCCGGGAGAGATGATTTCGGACCTGCTGGTAGGCCTGTTGGCTTTTCCCATTGTGTAATATCTTTGTCTCTATTGAAATAGTATTTGGAACCAGTGTTTGGGTCTTCTGCCCATTCCCAACCAGCAGGTAGTAGAGCACCATCCACAATTCTCTTCTCATTGCTACCTAACTCACTTTCGACTTCCCATATACTTAGATCTCCTGATGGTGTTGTTGGGAGTTTTGATGAGGTTGACGATGATCTTGCCCTTCTATCATCTAAAGGAGACGGCATATGTTTGTGACCATTTTCCGATTTTTTAGGAATACGATAAACCAACTCTAGACTGCTCCAATTTTTTAATAGAATTTCAATGTCTCTTTGCACTTCCAATTCCTCAGATTTATCACTAGCTTGTTTCAGGTAAACGTCCAATTTACAACTGTGAACAGTGTTTCTGGACTTCAATGCAGGCCAAGCGTTCAACATATCTACCACATGTGCTAGCAATTGATCTTCATCGTGATCAAAAGTCATGTTTGATCCTGAATGTGCAAGTAAGGTTTTGACAACAGACCCAAGGGCTTGCATACCATGTAACCTACTGAAACGATCAACCATCTCAACGTAATCTTCAGCTTCGTTAATACGCATAAAAACTTTTTGCAAAACGATGAAATCTAGATCCGGTTGTAATAAACAACGAACAACTTTCGAAACATCACTGGTAGAAAGTGGTGTAACCTCCAATGATTTGACGAACTCAACGTTAACGTTGGAATCAATGTTATCTTTGGTGACTTTAACGCCAATTCTCTTTTGCTCTTTAATCCACTTCTTTTCAACATTAGCTTTGACACCTAAAGCCTCTGAGATGGAATGTGGCAATAATCTGAAAGATTCTGATTGCGTCTTACCACCCATAACACCAAGACAGTTAGCAGCACCACAGTGGCACGTTTGTGGTTTGGCACCGTATCTATCAACGTTGTAATCAAAAGTTATCTCTTCACCTCTCGAAATAATTCTTTTAGCAAAAATACCCATTCTGAATCTTTTATTGACGACCCATTTTTCAACATATGCGTTTGGATCACAAGAATGGTTACAGAATCTACCTATACTTGCCATTTTGGTAGCGTCAATGATTTCATTGTCTTTAATTTGCATGAAATAGAAGTGTTTCACACCTTCCTCGTCATAATCAACCTTTCTTTGCTTATACAGTTCATTGTCAACAATCTCACCTTTATATTCTACTATAAATGTGTTTGCTGGAATATTGGAATCAGCTCTCATACCATAACCCTTCAATTCTGTTTTGAAGATACTGACATCGGCAATTTCATTATTTTGAAACCGCTGGTTTTGACAATCAAGACCACAGGAACATTGATCGTCGTCACATTCAATATTGGTCAATCTGTTGATACAGTCGGAATCTGGACCACAGGCAATGTTACGGCCTTTTCTTATTTGTTCGTGGCAGTCACAGGTCATGAACTCATCCGATGCTGAGTATAGATGGCTAATTCTTTCATTATATATGTTTCTCTTTAAATTGGTAAATGTTTTCGTTGCCTCTTTTGTGGCATCTGGTTCGTTATCAAAGAGTGCAACACCAGCGGATTCAGGTTGTGGAGTTGCTGACGATGAATAGTCGTCTTCATCGTCCATTTCTATTATTTGTATTCCTTTCTTAGCCATGATAAAGATTAAGGTATTCCTTTGTAAAAATTTGTTTATATTCTGCCGTTGCTATGATTTCTATATAGGTATGATTAATTGTTGTTTGGTGTTAAAGAGTACTGTATTCCTGTTGGGCTTTCAGAGAGAAAGTTGCGGACGTTGTTTCGGCTGAGATGAAAAACAAGCAGTTGCCCAGTATTCAAGTTATTTGAATAAGTGTATCCAATACTAACAATAATGGGAGCAATCGGAAAAACAGGATAACCCACAACTATCAAACAACAACACTGACACTTTAAACAAAAGCCAAAACCCAAAGAAGATCAAAATATCAAATCAACTTGAAAATTTCGAGATTCAGAGGATTTCCAAATGCAGCGATTCCAATTTGATTTGTGCACTCAGCAAAACCAAACAAACATCCTTTAAAACGACAAGGTTAGCTCTGTTGGAACTCTGGATGATGAGATGATATTGGTGGTTAGAATCATTGTGATAGATGAAAGGTAAGCAATGCACCGGGCACATACAATTCAGCAAACAACTTCGTCTCTAACAAATGCCTCTGCCTTTGAAAAGGTTTCAACGAGGCAGTCCATATCCCATTACAAGGACATTGAAAGACACATCACAAGATTACCCCAGTTCAAAGATACAGAAGAGTTATTCCACTGTTTGGCACAATTCAACGAAGACTCAGCGGCAGCAGGTGATTTGAGCAGATTTGAGAACTTAATCACTTCCTCTGACGATCCCAGAGGAAAATACGAAGTGATCATTGAAAACCAAAGGGGCGTCACTACTTTTGGAATCCCCTTATACAGCAAACAATCGTTATTATATCCTTTTGATCCGCCTAAATATCAAACGTTGAAAGGGAATGAAATGTCAGATTTAAATCTTTATCCATTGCCAGGTAAAGACTGGGAATGGTCATGGCCCAATTGGCATGTTTTGATGATTAAAGATGTTGATGAAGAAGGTTGGGTTTATTCAAGATTGCGATTTCGAAGTCGAAATTGGAAAGGTGTTGCTAGATTTGGTAACTTTGTTAGACGAAGAGTGTGGGTTAGGTTGAGTACCAAAGTTTCTGAATATTCAAAGGAATTTTTAGGTGAACATTTACCCCCAATTATTGTGGTTGATTCTAATCAACTGCAAGAAGAGAATAACTCATTAACAGTGCAACAGAGTGGATCATATATAGCTGATGCCACTTCGGAGATAAACTCTATGGATGGGTCTAATTCTGCTGATCAGTTGAACGATGAGTTTTTAGACAGAGTTACGACAAAGATGCCCTCAATCACCATGGATCCATCTGTTTCGACAATTCCTTAGGTCAACAAAGTGTGGTGGTTGGCAGCCACCTTGAGATGGCTGGTAACTGTCAATGGATCCAAGCTTGATAGCCTTAGAACTGATGAAACCCATAATATTTATTCAATTCTTTTGATATGTTTCTACATAACTCGTTTGACGATAGCTAATCCTAAGAGCTGTCCCACAAGGATCCCTATAAGAGTAAAGTTTATCCGAACTAGATCCCACTTCTATTGACCCTTCAAAGCTCAAACTACTAATCTTCATTTTGGAATCTTACCAAATAACCTTTGTGGCCAGTGCTTATGATTTTGAAGAAAAAACAAACCGCTAATACATGCACACATGTATGTATATTTCTATGTTGCTTACGAATCCTACCTAATTAAATTATTTATTGATGATTTTAATGTTTCTTTTGATACTATATACAAGAAAATCTAATTAACCTCAGATACTTACAAGTGTCGCTTAACCTTTACTTCTTCAAATGACTCTATAATATCACCTGGTAATAGCTCTGGATCACCTTCTAAAGCAATACCACACTCCACACCATTTTTGACTTGGTCAACATCATCCTTCTCTATCTTCAGTTGCTTAACAGAACCTCTAAACACTTCTTCACCTTCCCTCATAATTCTAACGGATGCTTTCCTCTTGAAAACACCATCTATAACTTTCGAACCAGCAATACGGAATGTACTCTTACCCTTCGAAATATTAAAAATCTTTCTGACTTCAACTTTCGAAATGGTTTTGATCTCCAGAATAGCAGGCAATTTGTCCGTTAATGTTTCCAAGACATTTTCAATCAAGTGATAAATAACGTTGAACTCTTTAACTTCAATACCCGCTGCAGAGGCACTATTCTTCATCTCCTGTGGAACCTTAATGTTGAACGCCAAAATATTGGCACCAGCCATCTTAGCTCTTTCAATATCAGATTCGGTTGGTGAACCAACAGAATGGAACAAAACGTGTGATTTAACTTCGTCGTTACCTAAACCTTCAATACTTTGGGAAACAGCCTCAGAAGAACCACTAACATCAGCTTTGACAATGAATGGAACAGTTTGGCATTTTGAACCTTCATCTTCAAACAATTCTGGTTCCAATTCTTTAATTTCATCGAGTGTTAAACCTGCTCTTTGATACTCTTGTATCTTGTCATCACGCTGAGCCTTTTCAATTTGCTCGATCTTCGTCTTGTTAATATCTTCAATTAAAGCAGCTTCTTCCAATAATCTATATCTCTTTTCTCTGTTTCTAATTACTTTCTTACCAAAAGCTTCACTTGGAGCTTGAATAGTCAATTCACCAGCTTCTGGAACTTCTTTCCAACCAGAGACCTCAACAGGTGTAGCTGGTCCTGCAACCTTAATAGCTTTTCCAGTTTCATCTCTCATGATCTTAACCTTACACCAAGTAGTACCAGCAACCAAAATCGATCCTGGTTTCAACTGTCCCCTCTTGACCAAGAATGTAGCGACTTTACCCAAACCTTTCTTGACTTGAGATTCCAAAATCCATCCTTCAACGGGAACGTTCTTTTCTGGAGCTTTCAATTCCAACATATCTGAAACAGTAATAATAGTCTCTTCCAATTCATCCATACCCATACCTGTCTTTGCTGAGATTCTAACAGTTGGAACTTCTCCCCCGTAATCTTCAACATCGATACCACGAGCAGATAAATCAGCAACAACTTTATCCGGGTTAGCTTCTTCCTTATCGCACTTGTTGATGGCAACAACAACAGGGACACCTGCATTCTTAGCATGATTAATAGCTTCAATGGTCTGTGGCATGACTGAATCTTCAGCAGCAACGACCAAAACAACAACATCAGTGATATTAGCACCTCTCTCTCTCATCTTTAAAAAGGCAGCGTGACCTGGTGTATCCAAAAACGTGATACTTTTCTTTGAAACAGGAGTTTTAACACTAAAAGCACCAATATGTTGTGTAATACCACCGTGTTCTCCTTTCACTATTGATGATTTACGCAAGTAGTCCAAGATAGTAGTCTTACCATGGTCAACGTGACCCATGATAGTCACAATTGGTGCCCTTGGTTTACTGTTTGGTTCGTCTGGTGATTCAACAGCAGGGAACAAATCAGCACCGAAATCATCGTCAACAGTCACTTCAAACCCATATTCACTGGCGATTAAGGAGGCAGTTTCGAAATCGAGGATATAGTCATTTGTGATGTTTTCGAAGCCGAATTCGGTTAAGTTTGCGAGTAATTGTGGGACTCTGACTCTTAGAACTATTGCAAAGTTTGCAACTGAGATGAACGATGGGATATCAATTTTGGGTCTTGCTTGTTCAACTTTTTGGACCGGTGGGGGAGGTGGAGGTGGTGTCTTTGGTTTCTTGTATTGTTGGGTGGATTGGTTTGTTGTTGCATTTTTTGAGTTTTCATTCTTGTTGTTGCTGGTATTATTGTAATTGTCATTATTTGTGTCATTCCTTTGGTTTCTGTCTGTTTTCTTATCACCAATAAACACAAATCTCCCTCCAGATCCTTGTTTTTCATTCGTCTTCACTTGAGCATTCAAATTATGGGACTTTTCAGATGGTTGACTTGATGACTTTTGGTTTTGATCGGTTTTTGATTTATCTGGATTTCTCTTCGATCCTTGTCTTTCATTCGTCTTCACTTGAGCATTCAAATTGTGGGACTTTTCAGATGGTTGACTTGATGACTTTTGGTTTTGATCGGTTTTTGATTTATCTGGATTTCTCTTCGTCACACCTTGTGATCTATTATTATTATTATTATTACTGGATCCATTTGCATTTTGAATCTTCTTAGCAGTTGCAGGAGATGGGTATAATTTTGCATTAACTGTTTTTTTAGTCTCAACTGGGTTCTCTTTAGTAACTGGTGTTGATTCGGCTGGTGCTTCATTGGACGGTTTGGCAAAACGTGATCTACGAGCTCCAACGGCATAGGATCGGCTTATAATGCTCACTCGTTGCAATGTGATCAACTTTACAGGAACTCCCTTGGAACTTTGTATTAACCGATGAGCAAACATTATATATGAATGTGTGGTATGATGCTAGCTGAAGCTTATTCCATGAACAATGTGATTACTTCGTGGTTAACTTTACCTTGAAGCTTGTTAAATTGCAGCATGTTTGAATGAGGACAAAGTGAAAAATTGTAGAATTTTTTCTTGAGGCTGCGACATTGAATTTGTAACAGAGAAGAGGAACCAGTTGATTCCACAACCTTTTACTACTTTTACTAGTTTTACAGCTCTTTATCCTCCAGATTATGATCTGTGTATGTACAAATGTGTATCGATTTACATATAGATATCTATCTATCTACCTTCCTTATCATTAGCGGCCCACCTTTTTCGTCTTTGAGCTACCCGGTGTCTCACTGTATTCCTCATTAAATGTCGAACTGTTTGAACTTTCTCCCAACTCAAATAACGTTTCCGTATCGTCATCGTTGACAGACTTTGAAGTTGTGGTATTCGGACTTATTCCGTTCCTTTCGCCAAATTCACTGCTTGAATCATGTATCACATACTCAGGCTCTTCCAACACAAACTGGTCATCGTCCTCCTCGACAACGGCATCATCTTCGTTACCTTGTATGGATGTCATTGTAAAATCTCCACCGTTGCTTAGACCCAAGTCGTTCTCCATGGAATAGTCATGATCAATTAGAGGTCCAGTAAAATTGTGTCTTCCCCAAGTATAGTACGAAACAGCAACAAAAATAGTGAACAACAAAAAGACTGCCACCGAGTAATTCATCGTGGTGATGTCAATGTATCTTGAAGGTGGGAAACATAAGACAATAACTGTAATGACAATAAACAAGCAACTTAAGATATTGATCACATAACCGAACTTTCTAAGTTTAAATGCAGAACCTTTTATTTTTTTTCTCTTGTTCAAAATTGACGATAAAATTGGAATACCGTTTGCTATATTCAAGGAAATAACAGAGCATCCAACAAACGCATTAAAAGCAGTGCTGGAAACCATGGAGAAAGAGCCCAGTAAGCATGAGACAGCAACTGACAATAATAAAGCATTTTTAGGAACCATTTCTTTATCCTCCATTGTATCGACTTTTTGCCATAAATGATTAAATGGTAAACCATGATCTCTACCAAATGCGTAGACTGTTCTTGATGCAGTTGTTAGACAACCAATTGTAGCAAAAGTAATTGCACCAGTAATCAGTAGAACCAGTACAAAAGAGACCAAGAATGATTTTGTTGATAGTTTGAAAACAAGATCAATTGGGAAAATGTCAGGATTGTCATCAAGTAAAAGTGCTAAATCTGGGAGAATAGTTAAAATAGGAACGATAAAAATCAATCCTGCAACACTACTTATTAAAACAGAAAAGATCAAACCTTTAGGAATAGTGTTTTCGGGTCTATTAACTTCTTCAGACATAGAAACAATAATACCGTAACCATTGAAAGTCAACGAGGAAAACTGAATACCGCCAATGATAAATGCAACAGGACCTGGCCAGCCACTTCTAGATGCATCAAAACTAGTTAAAATGTGTTTAATATCATGGAAATCATTTGAAAAGATCATCAACAAGAAATCCATAATAAGAATGGTATAGATTGTCCAGTAAATACATAACTTGTTTATTCTTTCCAATTGAGATTGAAACTTTAGGTTAACCACTGTACAGAATGCAATAATACCGAAATAAACGAGTAAAATCACAAAATCGTCACGCTTGTAGTCATTTTTCTTCAATCCGAAGATTGATAATATAAACTGAGAACCACCAAATGCATAAGAAACAAACATTAGCAAATTACCAAGGATTAGGAACCAACCAGTGAACCACGAGCTTGCCTTTGAGTACTTTTCGTTTGCTAATATACTACTGAAATGGTACACACCACCTGAAGACGGAAACTTCGAGGATATTTCACTTAAAGATAATGAAATCAGAATAGTGAAGAATGAGAAGATTATCCAACCCCATAATATTGTAAAACTTGAACCACAAACCAAGCCAATTGAGAGGGTTGACGCTATTCCAAATGGAACGTTCATCAATGAGAACCCTAAACCGATGATGGAAGTGATGGAAAACTTCTTTTTCAACTCTTGTTTATACTTGAAATGTTCAACTTCTTCGGTCCTATCATCGTCTTGCCAAACGTGAACAACTTGATCACCGATGTTCCTCAATCTTTCGTTCAATGCCTCGTTGTGCAACACCTGGTCTCCAATTGTCCTCAACCTTTCGTTCAAGGCTTCATTGTGAAGGACATGCTCTCCGATATTCCTCAATCTTTCCTGTATTTCATCTGTATTTGGAAGTATGTTATACCTCGTGTTATTTGCATCATCAACTCTAGATGATGACATTGTAGACGTGTATCCCGTAGTTTTCTGTGCGACGGAGGATACCGCTCTTTGTCTTCTCCGTGAATCCTAAAAATCAGACAGTATGAGTCAGTTGACTACGACAGCAATAACAAAAGCAGTGACAACACCAACAATAACAAAAACAGTTGGTCTCTCCGTAATAAAAAGCTGCTTGCTTGACCTCTTCCCAATCAAACAAACAAAGCAAAAAGTTTCAAATTCAATCAAATCAAAGAAATCAAACAAAACAGCGAAAGCAGCAAATAAAATAATTTTAATATTTAACTGGAAAATTTTAATAGGAGATCAATACTCTTCGAAAGAAGTGCTTTTATACCACTTATCTACGCCCACAAATTTGATATTCATCGGTAAATACATATATCAACCAGAAGAATATGGATGACGACTTATATGACGAGTTTGGTAATCTGGTCGGAGAGCCAAACGACAACTCCTCAGACAGCGATAGTGAATACGAAATGCCCGTCTTCAACTTCCAACAACAGCAACAACAACCTGATTCAGATGACGAAGACGAAAAAGATGCTGATATGGAAGAACAGCAACAACAGAATAAAATTGTATTACATGAAGATAAACAACACTACTCCACTATCACTGATGTCTTTGGGCCAGATGTGGAGGCTGTCATAGCTACAAGTGATGCTCTAGACATCAACGAACCAATTGTGCAGCCACAGCTTGACAAAACGTTCAAGATTGAAGAAAAAGATCTACCGGAAACGTTATACTCTAAAGAATACATGCATCACTTATCAAAACTACCTTCAAAAGTGAGAAACATTGCTCTTTGTGGTAGTTTGCACTCTGGTAAAACATCATTCTTGGATATGCTAATAAACGAAACACATAATTTGCAAACCTCAAAAAACTTGAAGAATTACAAACCATTAAGATACACGGACAACCATAAACTAGAAATAAATAGAGGAATATCAATTAAAGCTACAACGATGACACTCCTTTTATCCAATTTGAAAGGAAATTCAACTGTATGCAATGTTATTGATTCTCCAGGCCACGTTAACTTTGTCGATGAACTAGCTGTTGCTACAAGATTAGCAGATACCATGGCAATTGTTGTTGATGTCGTTGAAGGTTTAACCAAAGGCTTAGAAATTTGCATTGATCATGCTCTTAGGACCAACACATCCATTTGTCTTATACTGAATAAAATAGATAGATTGATATTAGAATTGAGACTGCCACCTTTAGATGCGTATTTCAAAATAAGAAAAGTGATTGAAGATGTCAATGAGTTTATTCAAAATTCAAAGTTCTTCCAAAAGGGCACGTATACATATGAATCTAGAATTTCACCCGAGATTGGTAATGTTTGTTTCAGTTCAAGTTCATTGAACTTTTGCTTTTCCTTAAGAAGTTTCTCACAAATGTACATCGAATCACACCAGCTTTCCAAAATCAGTGTAAATTCTCTTGCAACGAAATTATGGGGTGACATATATTACATTGATAAGAAGTTCACCACTAAACCGTCGAACCTTGCATCAGCTTCAACTTCAAGAACTTTTGTCAAGTTTATCTTGGATCCAATTTATAAATTGGTGTCACATACGTTGACCAAAGAGCCTAAAGAATTACAGACATTCTTAGAAGACACATTAAACATCACGTCCATCCATAAATCAAAGTATAAAATGGACATGCAATTACTTCTGAAGGAAGTCTCTGTGGCATTTTTAGGTAACTGTGCAACTGCATTTACAGACATGGTTGAACGCCAACCGTCCCCCGAAGAAAACGCATTAGCTAAATTCCAATCAATATACACCGGTTCCCCTGACGATCCAACTATCTCACAAATAATATCTGAGTGTAACCCGGAGGGGCCATTAATCGCATACGTTGCCAAATTGGTTGACACAAAAGACGCCCAAAGGTTTTATGCTCAGGTTAGGGTGTTGTCAGGTACTTTGAAACCATCTACCTCTGTTCAGTTACTAGGTGAACATTATTCTGATAATTACGATGAGGATATAAAGGATCAGGACGTTAAGAGGACGTTCTTAAGTGGAGCTAGATACAGAATACCTGTTAATGGTATTCATGCAGGCTCGATCGGGTTGATATCTGGCCATAACATCGATACATTCATCAGTGAGACTGCTACTATTTACGATGAAGTTTTTAAGGGACAAAAACTATACATTTTCAAACCTTTGGATAGAATATCAAAACCTGTTTATAAAGTTGCGGTTCAACCAGCTAATCCATCAGATCTTTCGAAATTCATTGAAGGTCTAAGAAAATTGAACAGATCTTACATTGGTTCTGAGATAAAAGTCGAAGAAGGTGGTGATCATGTAATTCTAGGTTATGGTGAACTTTACTTGGACTGTTTGTTGCACGATCTAAGGTACTTGTACACAGACTTGGAGATTAAAGTCAGTGATCCAATGACCAAATTCTCAGAAACTTGTGTTGATATGTCAATGGTCAAACTAACGGTTGAGTCCAACAACAAAAAAAATAGAATCACCATTTTGGCAGAATCAATGGATGAAAAAATCGGTAAAGACATTGAAAACGGACTAGTGTCAATTCAACAACCAGCAAGACAACTAGCAAAACATTTTAAAACCGTTTACAAGTGGGATGCATTGGCAGCTAGATCCATCTGGGCTTTTGGCCCTGAGGATTCGAATGGTACTTCTATTCTCTGCGATGATACCTTACCGGATGAAGTTGACAAAAAACGATTACTGAGCGTCAAGGATTCAATCAAACAAGGTTTCAAATGGGCAACAAGAGAAGGTCCATTGTGTGAGGAGCCCATAAGAGACGTCAAATTCCGTATCATCGACGTTGAGCTATCTAACAACTACTTAGAAGCCAACGGTGCACAACTTATCCAAATGGTGAGAAAAGCATGCTATGCGGCATTAATGACAGCAACACCAAGGTTGCTTGAACCAGTTTATGAGATTGAAATTGTCTGTCTCTCGCAAATTGTGAGATCTTTACCTAAATTACTTGACAAAAGACGTGGTTCAATCGTCAGTGATAAACCTATTGGTGGAACGCAGTTATATAAAGTCACTGGTTTCGTTCCTGTTATTGAATCCGTTGGGTTAGAGACTGATATTAGATTACTTACTCAAGGCCAGGCCATGTGTCAGATGGTCTTCAGTAGATGGCAGGTCACGCCTGGTGATCCACTAGATAGTGATGTTTTCATTCCACGTTTGAAGCCTGCGCATGTCAATGCATTGGCAAGAGATTTCACGATAAAGACTAGAAAGAGAAAGGGGTTGGATGACGAACCAAGTTTGAAAAAGTATGTTGATCTAGAAACTTTTGAAAAGTTGAAAGCTGCAGGAATGTTTGGCTGAAGATGTGTATTATTAACAGATTTTATGTAAATATAAATATGTAGATAGATAGCACTATCGTTTGAAAGTAACATAGTGAATACTTTGTCGATAACAACTACTACATTATAACAGAAAATGCAATAAAAATCTAACCCAGATACACAATAAAAATTTTATTAGGCACAAAGACATAGGGGTAGGTGGGGCAAAATGACAGTAAATCATAAACTAAAAATACAAAACAAGGGAGGACACTGTGATAAATGATGAAGATTACTTTCTTTTGTTGTTTCTTCTAGATTTGCCAGGTCTGTTCTTAGCAGCGGTCTTCTTACTAGCAAACTTCTCGCTACCACCTTTCTTAGAAAATCTATCATCGGTTTTTTGCCTCTTGTTACCGTTTCTACCGCCTCTACCACCCCTGCTACCGTATTCTTCTTTAGCGGCAGCAGCTTCTTCAACGGCGATATTGAATTCGTCATCACCAATTTCATTGTTTTGTCTCTTTTTCTTTATGGATTTGATTTTGTCTAAAGTTTCTCTCTTTTCCTTTTGTCTTTGTTGTAAAGTTTCATTTTGAACTTGTTTACCAAACTTCTTCAATTGTCTTTGTCTTCTAGCTTCTTCACTAGCTTTCTTTTCTGTAGCTTCTTTGATTAATTTAACCTTTAGTTTTTCCATATGTTCATCAGATTTGACCATTTCGGCAAAGTAATCCATTGGTCTTGAGAATGGTATTTTTAAAGCCATCAACTTCTTTCTACCTTCTAAAGCAGCATCCAAACCTTGTTTGAAAAATTGTAATTCTCTTTCGGTATCATCGTAGATGTCTTTAATATCTTCTTCAACTTTACTGTGATAAGTAACTGCTTGATGCTCATCAAATCCGTATTTTTCAAATGGTATTTGGATTCTGGATAACGAGTCTTTTAATGCAGCAGTATTATTTATGGTTAGCTTGGTGTATGGGACGATATCGGCATCGGAATCAATCTCAACGTCTGATAATGGAACATCATCTTCATCTTCATCTTTATCCGCATCTTCATTTTCATCGTCTTCGTCTTCGTCGTCTTCTTCTTTTTCAGCTTCTTCATCGTCTAAGTCTTCTTCTTCACTTTCTGCCAACACATCAAAGTTTAATCTACTTTCAATGGCTTCAACATCAGATGTCTCTTCTTCTTCTTCTTCTTCTTGTTCAACGGGCTTTTCTTGGTCTAAAACTTTTTTTATTTTTCTCTGTTCTTTCTTACTCAACACTTCGCTTTGGTAAGCATCTTCGGTATCTTTCATGGAGTTCTTGCCTCTTGCACTCTTAGCCATAGTTATTTATAGTATCTATTAAATTGTGGAGTGTGCATATATACATATATAAACTACTTTATACCAACAAGAGATGACAAGTGACAAACTAGTAACTTAAAAAAAGACAAACAATTTTCAAAACTTTTAAAAATTTTAATTTTTTTTCAGATTTGTCCGAATCGGGAAATTCGATATTTGTTTATAACACTACCATTTTCTTTCCATTTTTTCGTATTTGTCGTATAGAAATAGACCAAGGGGTGATGGATCAATCCTATGTTATCCTATCCATATATATATATAGAGCTTTATCAAAAATCTTTGGATCTAGCTAACAATTCAATTCTGATCAACTTAATCGGTCTAAAATTAAATCATTACCATGGACAAAGTCATTGCCAAAGAAAAATTCCTAGCTATCTTCCCAGAGTTAGTCTCTGAATTGGAAGACGTTCTAAAATCGTACGGTATGCCAACCGATGCCATTGAATGGTTCACCAAAAATTTAAACTACAACACTCCAGGTGGTAAACTAAACAGAGGTATATCCGTTGTTGACACTTATGCCTTATTGAAAGGTTACAAGTCATTTGATGATTTCACCGCTGAAGAATACAAAAAATGTGCTATTTTGGGATGGTGTATTGAATTATTGCAAGCCTACTTCCTAGTCGCTGACGATATGATGGATAAATCAATCACCAGAAGAGGTCAGCCATGTTGGTACAAGGTTGAAAACGTTGCTGAAATTGCAATCAATGATTCATTCATGTTAGAAGGTGCTATTTACGTTTTATTGAAGAAATACTTTAGACAAGATACTTTCTACGTTGATTTATTAGAATTGTTCCATGATGTTACTTTCCAAACCGAATTAGGTCAATTGCTAGACTTGATCACTGCTCCTGAAGATCACGTTGATTTATCCAAGTTCTCATTAGCTAAGCATTCCTTTATTGTTATTTTCAAAACTGCATACTATTCATTCTACCTACCTGTTGCATTAGCCATGTTCATGGCTGGTATTAACAACGAACAAGATCTGAAACAAGCACAAGAGGTTTTGATCCCATTAGGTGAATACTTCCAAATTCAAGATGATTTCTTAGATTGTTTCGGTAAGCCAGAAGACATTGGTAAAATTGGTACTGATATCATGGATAACAAATGCTCGTGGATCGTTAACACCGCTTTGAAGATTGCCGCCTCTGAACAAAGAGCCATTTTAGATGCAAATTATGGTAGAAAAAATTCTGAAATGGAAAAAATTTGTAAAGATTTATTCACAGAAATGAAGATTGATGAACTGTACTATGCTTATGAAGATAAAGTTGTTGGTGAGTTGAAAGAGAAGATTGCTAACGTTGATGAAAGTAGAGGTTTCAAAGGTGAAGTTTTAACAGCCTTCTTGAACAAGATTTACAAACGTCAAAAATAGATTGCTAAGGTGAATATTTCATGTATATTTTCTTGCTGAAGATTAATTTTGCTTGTAGAAAATGAAGCTTTGTGTTTTTTAGTTTGCATAATAACAATCAAATTAGAAATAATAAGTGTCATATTAGGTTCTGTCTCTTTGAATTAATTTAAAGTAAAAGCTATAAAAGTATAATTAATAAATGGTGACTGTCTAACATAGCAACTAATATCTCAAGAATAGCTTCAATTTCAGGTCCAAAGCCCCCTAACAACCCATTTCTTTACCAAAAAGATACTCATTGTCTGTAACTGATTGAACCAATCATTGGGAATTTCTTCCATGCCTTCTCATTTCAATGGACATTAACTAAGCACTTGGAATGCCAGTTCCAGCTTTTGGTGGATAATCTTTTGAAGATTGGTTTGGTTCAGGGTGTGAACAAGTACACCAGTTTTCCTTTGGAGTTTGAGACATTGCAGTTGGAATATGTTGTCCACATCCAATCCAGGAATAATGTTTACAACTTGGGCATGGGGCTGGTTTACACATGATTGATTTGTATTTCTTTCTATCTATATTAATTGGTTATTGACCAGTTAGTATAGGTATAAAAGAAAAAGGTTTAAGCTGATGATAAGAAAGCGTCGGGATCTGAAATCTTGATTTAAAGAGCAAAAACCGACGATTCCAAAAACCGGATATTGTTGAATCCGGTTAGTGTTGGGAGCGGATATATCTTAGTTGGGAAATTATCTGTTTTTTGGTCGGTCGTTGAGCTGATTCATTGTTATAATAGGGGAGTACATATAGACAAATATTTCATTATTTTTCAGTTAGTCACTAGCAGATTCAGGGAGGGTAGATACAAGTAAACCGTAATATCAATAACGCATACTACACAACGGCATGTCAACAGCAGACAAAGATCATCCCCCAAGATATGCTGGCTTCATTGCTGGTGTCTTTTCTGGTGTTTGTAAAAATGCTGTTGGGCATCCATTTGATTCCGTTAAAGTCAGACTTCAGACATCAGAAGGTAGATTCAACGGTCCTTTGGACTGTACTTTGAAAACACTAAGAAATGAAGGTATCAAAGGGTTATACAAAGGTTTTACCCCACCGCTGGTTGGTTGGGTCTTGATGGATTCCGTCATGTTAGGTTCCTTAACTGTTTACCGAAGATTTGTCAAAGATAATTTTTATCCAGATGAAAAGAAACTGCCGTTACTAGGACACTGTATTGCAGGCCTGGGTTCTGGATGGACTGTCTCATTTGTTGCCGCACCTATTGAACAATTAAAGGCAAGACTACAAGTTCAGTACGATGCCAAATCAAAAGTTTATACCGGTCCAATTGATTGTTTGATAAAATTGGTTAAACATGATGGTATAAAAACACTATACAAAGGTTTGATACCGACCATGATTTTCAGGACGAATTTCATTGTTTGGTGGGGGTCTTATGAAATAATCACAGATTGGTTCAAAGATAAAACTAAGATGAGTAACGCCAGTATCAACTTCTGGGCAGGTGGTTTGTCCGCAACTTGTTTCTGGGTTACTGCTTATCCTGCTGATGTTGTGAAGAACGTCATTATGATTGATGATGTGAATAATCCAAAGTTCAAGAAATATTCAGATGCTGTCAAGTACGTTTATAAAGAAAAAGGTGGTTTGAAAGGTTTCGGTAAAGGTTTCCTTCCAAGTATATTGAGAAGTTTCCCTGCCAATGCTGCTGCTTTAGCCACATTTGAAGCAGTCATGAGATTATTCTAATTCATACTTTGTTAACTGACAGAAATATAATGTTCAAATGAAAGTATAAGAGATTGAAAAAAAAAGACCACAACCTACCACCAGTGATAAAATAGTTGCTTAAAATTGTATCCAGCTGTTGATCAGACGATAAAACTTCTGAAAATGATGAAATGCACATACTTGGCTTATTATAACCAACTAATTTGATAGATACGAGCTAAAATTTGTTGGTGTAACGCAGCTCATTGAACTTGCAGTATGGTGGTTACAGATACATAGATTGACATATACACACAAACACACAAAGTTACATAGATTCCAAAGGCAAGCTTGCAGTCGAATTGCTCCTTGCCTATTAGTATAGAGTTCCTATAGATATGAAATTGATACACATTACATTGTAGAAATCACCTAGGCTATCTAACACAATGGATAGATAAGTAAACTTTATTTGCTAAATAAATAAACAAAGGTAAAAAACAAATTGAGCGCTTAAACAATTTCCTCGCTGATTTTTGGTCCCTAATATTTTAACCCCTGTTTTGTTTTCTTACTCTCTTTCTACTGTTGCTAAACTAAGCATATTCAACTCAGGATAAAACAAGATAATAGTCAAATATAGACAATAGTATTAATTGTATCACTAAAAAAGATTAAAAAAATGAAGTTTAACTTGCAACAGTTGTTTCCAGTGTTTGCCGTCGTCTCGTTTTGTTCAATAGCTTCCGCTACTTTTATCAAAAGAGAAAACGAACCATCTGAGCACTACGAAGACACTGAATCAAATGAAACTCCTAAATTTAAAGACATTCAAGCCAAATGTTTCAAAGAGAACTATTTCATTAACGCTGCTGGTGATGTTAATGCAATCTCTGACTGTTCTATTATTTCAGGTAGTATCTATATCAAAGGATTTGACGCTGAAGTTTTGGATTTAGGTTCCATTTCACATATTAAGGGTTCCTTCAAAGTTAGTAACGCAAGTTCATTATTAAGAATCGAAGGTGTTGAATTAAATACAATTGATGGTACTTTTGGGATGGATACGTTGACTTCATTAACATCCGTTTCATTCCCAAAGTTAGAAACTATTGATACTATAGAATGGAAAGTTTTACCAATCTTAAGTTCTGTTAATCTAGACAAAGGTATCAAAAGTATCAACTCGGTTGTTATGTCAGATACATCATTAACTGGCTTTGGTGGTTTCAACATTGAGTCATTAAAGGTTTTAAATATTAATAACAATAGATTTTTAGAACGAATTGAATCATCAGTCAAAGAAGTTTCTGATAACTTGTTGATTTCTGCAAACGCTAGAAACTTACAGGTTTCTTTACCAAATTTAACGTGGGCTAAGACTTTGACTATTAAAGATTCAGCACACTTAAATTTGAATCAATTACAAATTGCAGAAAGTTCGGTTCAATTCATTAATAATAAGTTTACCGAGTTATCGTTACCAAAATTGAAATCGGTTGGTTCTACATTATCAATCATCAACAACAATAACCTAAGAAATATTGATTTCCCATCCTTAACGGATGTCTCTGGGGGATTAATGGTTATTGATAACGACAAAATTGACAAAATTAATTTCTTCCCAATGTTAAAAGCCATTGGAGGTGCTATCGAGTTCCAAGGTGATATCAAAGAAAGTGGTATGAAAAACCTAAGAGTTGTTAAAGGTTCGGCGATAATAAAATCATCATCAGCAGAATTTGACTGTAACAAATGGATGAAAGAGGAGGCTGGTCCTGTCGTTAGAGGTGGTAAGATTGAATGTGGATCTGGAGACTCAAAATCTACTGAAGTATTATTGGTTGATGAGTCTGGCGAGATCACTACTGGTGTTCCAGGTGTCAACTCACGCAAAATTTCAGAAGATTCAAATTCAAATGCATCTTCCGTTAACAGTGGATCATACACCACATTCAAAGTTTCTGCTGGTACTGTCTTGATTGGGGTGATTGCAGTTTTCATCCCATTCTATTTATAGGATCAACACGGATTGATACAAGTTGAAGTAGTTGGTTGATGATTGAGGATAGATGTTTATTTATCCCCGTTTCCTCCAGCGTCTATTTTTCTTTTCTTGTTTATTGTTTATTTTTCTCCAGTTTTTATCATTGAGATTTATCTATCATCTAGCTCTCTATATCTTTATATATATATATTTTTTAATAAAGCAGTGGACAGCTGTCCTGTTGTTAATGAAGTCTGATTGATTGAAGTAGAGTCCTGTTGTATTTCTCAAACGGGACACGAGCGTCGATTGACTTACAGATTGGACGAATGGCTTTATACTATTATCCGAGAACGTTTGTTTAATTGAGCCCTCCCTACCTTTAAGGCTACACATATTTCTTGTCCACTACCAGATCCTAGTCAATTGCCTCCCTGTTATTATCTATTTGTTCATTTTAATCATGCCTAACAACAACAACAACCACAACATACAGAATGTAAGGGGTGATTTAGCAAACCCTACTGGAAATCTGTTCAAACTCCCAAACCCAGCTGTTATAACTCCATCATCCGCAGCATCCATATCATCCGAAAACCATCAAATTTCAAGAGAGCATAGTTTCAACCAAAACGATATCCGTAAACAAAGTTTTGGAAAGTTTACAATTAATACCAGACCTACTTTAAATGATTCATTATTGTCTGACTTATTGAACGAGTCTGCGGATCTCCCTGTCTTTGAAGACGATTCTGGAGATGATGGTGATCTTAAGAGTTTGAGGTCATCGTCTGGGGGGAACCTAATTGAGTTGAGTAATACCAATAGTGAGTTGCAGATAAAAGAGGAAACTAGTGATATGCAGGCCGTTGATCACAGGCATAAGAGAACTCAAAGTGAAACGTTGGTTCGAGATCAACAAGAACAAAAGCAGCAACTGCAGCAAGAAAACCCATCACAGCCAGGTCAAGAACAGCAAGAACAAAAGCACCAAACTACACAGCCGAATCCAGATTCCAAACAAAGTGTAGACCAAGATATAACTGAAAAACCAGCATCAACAAAAAGGAGAAGAAGGGTTTTTTCTTGTTTGAACTGCCGAAAACTTAAAACCAAATGTGGATTTGAACCTGGTCAAAAAGGTTGTAATAGATGTCATAGATTAAGGTTAGAATGTTCACTGTCGTCAAGCCCTCCAAAGAGTTCTGATTCCAATGCGTCAAATGCTATTAGCGGTATCGGGAGTAGTAATGCAGCTAATACTAACAGTATTGGGACTAATATTCCTGGTGTTGGTCGTTCTATCGAACAGGCAAGTGCCAGCGCTCCATTGAGTACTGTTACTGGTCTGGGTACTGGGAATGATTACGATGATAGACTGTTCAAAATTGAAAATACAGTTCATTCGTTCAATGGGAAGTTGACAATGTTGTTGGATTTAGTAAAGCAATCTGTTTCGTCTGGTAACGAAATAGACTTCAGTGTTTCTAATGACGATGATCGAGTTTTATCGTCATCTACACTTGATTCACTAGCCCCATTGAACGTAATTAAACAGATTGATTCCAAGATTTTTAAAAGAGTTAATAAAAAAGATCCGTTTACTAAAATTTGTGATGAATTTCTAAAATTTTACTTTGAAAATGAAAAACTATGTTTAGAATTGTCAAAGTCTTTCTTAGAAATTTCACATTTTTGGATTATACCCGGTGGTGTTACATCAATCGATCGGAAATATGTTGTTGAGCATCCATTTATCACATGTGTCTTTGTTATTTTAGCGATGTGTTTTGATGAGAATTATAAATACGTCAAAGAACAAAATCAGCTATATTTGTTGACCGCTAAGTTATTAGGTGTTGCTTTAGTTACAGAACCTTTAACTGACCATGACATTGAAGCCATCTTATACATTTCACTCTATAACATTGCAAGAAAACCAAAACAGTCTGAATTTGATGGGTGGTTGTTATCTTCAATGGGTTTGAAACACATGATTATCTCAATTGATTTCAAGAATATTATGAAAAGAGTCTCAATGAATATTTTTAACGATGATGATATGTTTCATCTACGTATTTTTAATTCAATGTGTTCATGCCATTTTCAAAACTCAATTGGATATGGTAGACCGATAATGGTGACTAACAACTATTTTGATTTACACAATCTAACTATTAAATTCCCAAACGCAACCGTTGGTGATGCAATTAAAGTCTGTGAAATTGATTTGTATTACATCCTATCAAAGGGTTTATCCAACAACAACTATTTTAAGACTAGCAGTGGGATGGTAGGTACTAGTGATGGATTATTAAGTTTTTGTGACTTAAACGAATGGAAAAACAAATGGTTCAAAATTATCGAGCAGGATGTTTCACAAATGCTAACATTTGCGTTCAACTTTTCACATATTATGCTTAGTAGGAAATTTATTCAAATTCATAAAAGCTCAGCATTAGTTGAAATACAGCACTTGTTACCAGTCAGTTATAATACAGCATGTAGATTTTCTTTCCAAATGTTGGAAAATTTGTTCTTGTTATCAAACGATTTAGTGAAAGGTTCACCATCGTTTCAGTTGAATCAAATCGTTTATGCATGTGTTACATTGTGCGATTTCTTAGATTACATGAAACCAAAAGATAGAAAGATGACACTGAATTTGATTTCAAAGATTTATTGGCATTTAAACAAGATCGGAGAAAAAATGAATGATGCAACGGACACAATTGCCAAAATCATTAAAAGGTTAGTTGAATTAGCAAATGCTAATCAAAAACTAGACGACAATAAACGTCCAGCGGATAACAGCCAATGGGAACGAAAAAAATCGACATCAACATCAACATCACAATTGAGTTCTGTTGGGTTGGCTATAAGTCAGCAGCAGCAGAAGCTTTCGCCCGCAGATCTTCATCATGTCCAGTCGTCATCAGGACTGACCCCGGAATTGATTCCCTCATCACTTCCACACCAGACCCAACCACAAAAGGATTCTCCGCAACATCTACCGCTAAATAGATCCGGTTATACATTGCCACAATCACAATTGCAATCCCAGTCCCAGTCCCAATCCCAATCCCAATCCCAATCCCCGAACCTGCCATTGAACCAAAGATCAATGTCATCAAACACGGGGCATTCGATCTCTCCAATGAGCAACATGGGAGACGAAGCCAATGGATTTCAAATACCGGATGTCTCTAATTTCGAAAGCTTTGAGGACTTTTTTAATGATGTGTTTAATGACTGGAGTTATTAGTATGTATAATATAGAATAATATAATATAGTATAGTATAGTATAATAAATAGATACACATGTATACGTAAAAGGGGTAATTATCCTTCAAGTCTAACCTTTTTAACCCTACTTGAGTCGTGCGCATCCAATCCAAACAAACAAAGTGAGCAATCAGAAATTTCCCGTTTCTGCGAGTGATTTGCTCCCAATTCCCAATTCCAAATGTTTCTCAACTTTTAATTTTCTTCTTACTTACTTTCTTTACAATCTTCTTGTTTATTTACTTGTCTATTCCTTGGCTTGTATACTATATTCTATCCCCCACAGTTGTATGAAAAGCATTCGAAAGCATCAATTATATCCAATTACTCAAACCTATTACTTCTGTTTCTTTCGCTGTTCTCATACATCCTCCACACAAGACATATCCACCGCCCACGGGAAAGAAAACTCAAAAATAGAAGGTATTTATACAATATATAAGAGAAAAAGAGCTCTGAAAAAAGAAAATTTATAACATGGAGTATCCAACTACAAACTCCAGTTCTGTCCGTGGGTCCAGTAGATCTGATATGATAGTTAAATTGGATGCATCTCAAGCCAATCATCAACAGTCCCAACAACAGCAACAATATGCAAATCAAAATTTTCAAATGAGTTACCCAAACCACCAACTGTTGCCAGCTTACGCAGACCCTCAAACCCAGTCCACGCAACAACAGCAACATCAACGTCAATCCAATAACAACCAGGATCAAGTTCAACAAGTTCAACAACAGTTGGAAAACAACCACGAAGTCAACTATGCCCATCCTAGTACTGATCCCAATGTGGCAGCTCAGTTCTCTAACCTTGCCTATAATATTCCTGTTCCTCAGCCACTTCCTGAGATCAATAGTGCAGTTGGTGCGGCGGTGGCGGTGGTGGCGGCTGCAGCTGCCGTTTCTCGAAGACCATCTTCAAATCTATCAGCCACACCAACACCAACTGGTCAACAACAACACCAACAAGCTAATAATGGAACAAAGAAGTTACCTAGAGCCACATTGGAGCAGAAAATCCAAGTTTTGGACTGGCATAATTCAACAGAAAGAAAATGTCAACAGCATACAGTGACACATTTCAAGAACGTTGGTTTGTTTTCAGTGACTAAATCAACGTTAAATAGATGGGTTTTAGGTGAAAGAGAACTTCGAGAAAGCTATAAGAATCTAACTTTAAATAATACCAAAATATACAAAACTAGACCTAAATATAGACAACCTGAAATCCATAGATGTTTGGAAGTTTTATACGAACAATCATGTAATGAAGATCATCCAATCACGGAACGTGAACTAATTGAAAAATGGTCCCATTTATATAAGGAATACCATCAGACTATTGAGACTGAAGCTCCACCAAAGTCAAATGGTTGGCTACACCATTTTAAGAAGTCAAATTCTGTTAAAAGAGATTTAGCGAAATATTTCCATAATAACATTCAAAAGGCAAACGGCGTAAAAACGGTGGGACTAGATCAAGAACGTTTGAAAATGAAGTTAGCTTATCATAAACCAAATCAAATCTATCAAATTGATGAGATTTCATTCAATATAAAACCAACTTTTATAAACGGTAATGATGATGATCAGGTTAGAACCAATGGATTATCAATCATAGATCCTTCAAATAAAGTTACTGTGGCATTATTGGCTAATGCTGACGGTTCGAGATTTTTTGATCCTTTGATTGTTTCTGATGAACCTTCTTTGAAAGAAATAAAGTACCCGAATCTATTCTATAGTAAAAACGGGTTATTAACGGCAGAGATTTTTTATAAGTATATCTGTTACGTGGATAGTGTGCTAACTGCTGAGAATAACAATAGCCACAACAAGTGCATCCTATTGCTGGATGATTTATATTCACATGTTATTCCAACTGATAATTTACAAACTATAAGATTAGAGTATTTTTCGTCTTCAATTCCTCCTCCTTGTTATCAGTACTATCCTCTGGACTTTGGTATCAAAAGAATTTTCAAAACGTTGGTGAAATTGGCATACATTCAAAGTTTCAGGAACAGATTGCTAAGCAATAACAACAACAGCAATAACAACCTTGATAAATATCAATTGCATAAAAGTGAGTTGATTCAATATATCATGGGTGCTGCAGCTTCGATGCAAACCAAGCATTCACAGCCATACATCAGTTACTCGTTCTATAAATCGGGTATTGTCTCGAATTATGATAACCCCCCTCAAGATATTTCTGGTGATGATCATTTATGCCGCGATAGAGCTAAAGAAGAACAATTGAACAACATTTTAATTGATTTTAAAGATAACCAAATGATGAGCCGATTGTTCATTAATAGATCAATCAATAGGATTAATCAAGAAATTGATATCGATAACTTCTTGTTTCCTGAAGATGAAGAAGTTTATAATGTTCATTTAAGCGATACGGATGTAATTTCATTAGTTAAAAGAGAATTCGAATCTGAATCCGATTTCAGTAGGAGTAACTCAGAAGCTTCGAAGAGTGAAGACACTGCCAAGGTTACTAGATTGAACCACACGATTAGATTACAGCAGGAGTATCTTCACAGCCAAGATTTCTACGACCAAAATTCGTTCAATCATCAATCTTCTTCCTCATCTTTGTCTTCAATCCCGCAACCTCCATTTCAAATGCCATTGCCGCAACGAAACCAACGTCATCAAACATTACGACAATCATCAACTGACGCGCATTCCAGAGGATCATCAATACCCACCACAGATACCTCCAATGCATCAATGCCACAGGGAACAAGCCCTGATGACTTGAAATCATTAAACAGCATCAGAGTCTTCTTTTCGAAACAAGAAAACATCGCCAAATACCCGGATCTGGCTGTGCAATTCTATAAGTACTTCCCAAACTCAAATCCAAACAACAGCAGCAATAGCAACTTACCTCAATCAAATGGTGATACGGATAACGATGCTAGTGATCAAATGAACCATAACGGACCGCACGGTCAATCTATCAACAACAGCAATAATAATAATCCTACGTCGGCGAATTCATTTGAAGATCAAATACTTGGTGAATCAACGGGTGTAGCTGTCAATGGTTTAGTGATGAATGATCATCACCAACAAGGTAACGATGGACCGGATCGTAAGAGAAGAAAAGTCAGTAATGGTGGTTCTACAGACGTTGCTTTGCAAAATATTGATGGTCAATTGCTTGGCGAAGGGGGTCCTTCGTCTTCTTCTTCCCACTAATTAAGTACATTTATTTCTTGTGTAATATTATTTTCATAGCTAATAAGATAACATAGAAAAGTCCACTATTGAGTGTTGTCGATCTCCACTCAGCCGTAGACGCAGCCGCGGCCAGAATCTCCAGCCGCATTGCTGCAACTCACAGACAGCAAAAGTTGAATGAGTAATTGATTAATAAAACAAAAATGGTAGAACTCACTAACTGGGTGGTTTGAGTGTCGTCGTCATTGACTTTATGAAGCATCCAAGTGGCACACATCCCATATCCTGTACTCACCCAATCATACCATTTCCTTATCCTATTCCACTCCACTCCTTCAACCGTCCAACTACTTTTATCACTTACAAGTACTTGTCACATCCTGCTTCTATTTTTAGCACCTCGCACAAGTTGTTTTGTCTGTTTAGATGCAATTTCTTCAGACTCTTTAATTTCTCCACCAGTTTTCACTTTTGTTTCACCTTCCCGTTGATCCCTGCTACCGGTTTCAATATTCCTGTTTGATCCCTTCAGGCTGTTTCGTCATCCGTCATAGTCCAAGCTGATTATTTCACCAGCTCTTCTTGTTTGTTCCAAGATTAAGATTGTCTAACTTGAGAGTCAGGAGAGGAAAAACTCGGCGCCAGATCAAATCAAATCACCTTTTCTACATCCTCAAGTTTCAACTTACCAGTTCTTGTTCAGTTTTGCAATTTACACAACCACATTCAAAAGAATAGGAAACCTGCAAAAAGCCGATATTCACAGTTAACGGCCAATAATCATTTAACAAGAAAAAATCATATTTATTGCATAAAATACGGCCGACTGCTACAATTTCGTTAATCCTTCCCACCAGCCAACCTCCTTCCCCCTTCTTCCTATTCTCGTACCTTTGTCACATCTCCATATAAGATGCCTCATCAACAGCAAATACAAATGCAACATCAGCTCCAACACCCTCAATTGCTTCACCAGCATCATCAGCCTCAGTTGTCTCATAATTCCTTACCTCATCCTGAACAACTTGACATTCCCAATTCTTCCCAAAATTCACTTTCACAAAGACAACAACCATCTTCGTCGTCCAATCTAGTATCATCTCATCCATCCGCTCCATCGCATCCACCCCATCATCAGGTTTTGTCACATTCTTCAATGGATACCACTGATTTTATTAAAGGGCACATCAAAAGAGAAAGCTTCAATTCCTTAGCTCAGGCCCCATTCCCGAACAACTATTACCAACCAAGTCCACAACAACCGTCCTATATGAATCATGTCCCTTATACCCCAAATAACAACAGTGTATATGAACATTCTTCGTATACTGGCTCAGTGGCTCCTCCCTTGTTCACTTATCCAGGGATGGTGGTTCCTGGTCAAAACCAAAATTCATTAACTGGGGTGCTACCTTCATTCCCGTTTCAACATTTGGTAACAGGGCAGGCTCCACAGCAGCAACAGCAACAACAACAGCCACTCTCCCATCCGGTGATAGAAGGTAAGCATCATAAGAAAACGTTGAGTGAGCAATTCAAAAGGAAAGCACCAATCTCGCCATATTATTCATCAAGTACAGGCTCTACAGGTTCCAGCATAATGTCCAACCCTTCGATGGAGTCCTACTCCACCATTGGTTCTGAAATGGATTCCATTCATTTGAGGAAAAGGCCACGAAAACCGGACCATGCAGCGCCTGGTGACGTTTGTGATCAGCAATTGGTTGAAATTGCCAAACAGCAATTAGATGTTCCGATTGAAGAACTTGCTATGGCGATCAAAGTTGCTGAAAAGAATTTAGCAGGTATGATTGGCTCTAACTTTAGACATACCAAAGATAATAGAATTGCAGAAGCCCATAAAAAGAGAAGGCATCAAATATTTGCCATGGTTACGTTGATGAGATCTGTTGAAGAAAAGGAGAATGCTGTCTGTCCACGTAATCGTATCTTCAACAAATACGTTCAGCTATGTCAAGATCAAAATATCCCACCTGTTTGCAATGCCTCTTTTGGTAAATTAGTTAAAGTGTTGTATCCTTCTATCAAAACTAGACGTCTAGGTATTAGAGGCTCAAGTAGATACCATTACTGTGGTATTAAACTAATTGGTGATGCCGATGATGTGGACGGCTTCAACTCTTTTACACCAACACCAAAGAATGGTTCCCCGAGTGCTGTTGGTAACATATCAACTAATCAAGGTACTGGAACAACTAATGTACTATCTTCTACAAGTACAATTGACACATCAACTTCACTGGCCAATGAAATAACATTTGAGGATTATCTGTTTAGTCATTTCACTGAAAAATCTTTAGATTTTGTGGCTCCTTCAATCGAACCATATGTAAGTGCTTTCCAACCAGAAGATCACGTCTCTTTGAAACTAATTGAAGAGTCGTATACAGATTATTGTTACAGAATGTTCAAATGTATTAGATACATGAAAATTAAAAGTCTATTTGAAGAGATGAGTTCTTTTACCCTTGATTTTGATACCCATAGCCAAGAATTGTTTGTTTCTCCTCATTTATTACCGTGGATCTTAAAATGTGATCAAGAACTTTATAAATCTGCAATCAAATTACTGTCCAAAATCATTTTCCAAAACGTTCCAGCTCATGTTCGTAGTCAAGTCTCGAACATTGATTCAAGGTTCATTGATTATACTAGACAAATGAATTTGCCTGAACACATAATTGAATCTAAATTAAGACTAGCCCAGCTGTTCATTAATGTTGTTTCTAGACTAACAAGGGTCATTTCAACAGCTTCAACGGCAGTTAAAAGCTTATCCAAATTGGAAACAAGAATTCAAATGATGGAAGAGTGGAAACTTATTGATTTTAATCGATTTGTTGCAAGAGAAGTTAGATGCAACAAGAAATCAGATATCAAATACTTGTTAGAAAATGATATTCCTGCTCTATTCCAAAAATTAGAATCATTGGAAGAAGTTGAACCAAACAGCAGTAACGAGGACGATGACAATTCAGCCGATGATAATAATAACACTGCCAAATCCAATGAAAACGAACAAGTTAGTGATTTGATAATTCAAACTTTTACACATGCACTTTCTAAACTCCCTCCAAGATTCCATGAAACAGATGCAAGATTGTTCCTACTAGTAACTAACTCATTGATTGACTCAATATTAAGACAGTTTACTTTGGCTGATATAACGAGCAATTTCAAACCTTGGTGGAGTTTCAGTTGTTGGATAAATGAGTTTTTCGGATTCATTGGTGAACTGGGTGGGTTTATCAAATCAGGATCTGATAGTAACGATGCATTAATCATTTCAAACGAACCAAACGAAAAGCAGCAGCATTCTCATCAGCAACGGGAGGAGCAGGACCGGCAGTCAAAGTCAAACTCAGGTGGCTCAGAAACTTTTTATTTACCTGCTAACTGAATCTGAAAAGCACCCTTAAAAGAAATATGAAAAGTCCGTTTTTTTTTGTTTTTCGTATTTCCCTTAAAAGAATCACCATCCTTTGCATATTCATATATTCTTTCATTTATTCATTATTAATATTATCGTTTTATTGTTGATTCATTAGAGTTGAGTTGAGTTGAAATAACCCCGTTTTGTGTTTTATTGTGTTTGTGTGTTTTTTTTCCCAGTTGCATTATAATTATTTATAACCTTCTTTTGTTCTTTTTTGGTGTTTTTATCTTTCCTTTTATACTCATTTTTAGCATATATATACATACATACATACAAAAATACCATATATTCATTCTTTTTTAAAAATTGTTTGTGATCATCTTGTACTATTAGTGTTTTCAAGTTTTCCCTTGTTCATATTTACGCAACTTTTGAAAAATTTGGAAAAGATTATTTAAAAATTGCACTTGCACTGATTATTACCTTACTTCTTCCCGTCGCTATTTATCAAAAATACCAGCGTGACAAACGTACATTCACCAAATATACAATCGTTCCCAGTCCGTTTCATTGCAGTCCAGTCTTCTGGACCAAGGATCAAACAAGGCAGAAATATAGAAAACTTACACAGCCTTCATGTTTAGGTTAATTGCCGAATAGTTACCGATTTCTAGATGCGGCTGGTGTGAAGGTGATGTGGCACATTTTGTCTTTGTTTACGTGTATGTGGCTCAGGGGATAAGCGCTCTAGAGTGTTTTAATTTCTGAGATTTGTCCTACATACGTATCTTAATCGTTCCCCTTTTTGTATTGTTTGGGGGCTACGAGTATACAGCTTGTCCAGATTATTACAGAACTGTTTAAGCCTATACAAAGTTGACAACGTAGAGCTAAATTGGAATTTTTCTTTCTGAGTGTTTTTTTCCCAGTTATACTTGGGTGTGAGAAGATGGTAAACAAACAAACCTCAAAATCAATTGATTTTCAAAACAGTAACTTGTTCAATGGTTTCACCGAATACCTAACCTGTTTTTCAAACCTAAGTGACTCTAATAATTTGAAAGATGGCATTCTGGAGGATGAATTAAATATCAGTGTTAAAAATTCGTTGAAGATTAGAAACTTTACAGACAGAAATAATGAGAAAAGGGGGGTTATTAGTACGAAGGTGTTTGAACTCGGTGATCCGATATTAAAGTTCACACCCGCAATTGAACTATTGAGTAATGAGCTAGAGCCTGATACTGAAAAAAGAGGTAAAATAAAAGTGAGCCATATACGTGGTTGTTTAAACTGCCATGTGGATAGAGATTTTCAGGCTGGTTGTTTGGAGGAAAATGGCTGTTCACGATGTGACAAAGATGTGGTTTACGTGTATTACTGTTCTGAGAAATGTCGTGATGAAGATAGATTGTTTCACGAAGTTGAGTGTTTGGTTTTACAACATTTGAAAGAATTAAATAATGGTGAATTGCTGAAAATCACAACTACTGAACGTTTAATTTTAAGATTAATGATAAAATTGAAAGCAGATTTGAAGTTCTTGAATGCTTGTAAGACTTTATCTTCACACCATGAATTATTTATTGATCAAAATGGGGAGTGTCATAAAGGTAATGAAGTATTTATCAAAAAGAATGAGAGGGTTTGGGAGCGAACAAACAATTTTTATTCTCATATAGAAGGTTTTTTCAATATTGATAAAGCCACCTTTTTCAAAATTGCATTCACTATTTACGTTAACTGTACCACTATGAGCAATCAATTTAATGAAGCGTCCGGTTTGATGTTTGATCCGTTTTTTTCATTAATCAACCATTCTTGTGAACCTAATGTTGCTGTTGTTTGGCTAGACAGACAAATTGAGTTAAGACCGCTGAAGAAGATAAACCCTGGCGAAGAGTTGTTCGTTAATTACGTTGCTGCTTCGTTACCAAAATTTGTTCGTAAACAACTGCTAATGTCAAATTTTTACTTTGATTGCCAGTGTTCAAGTTGCTCTTTGGAGTATGACAAGTGGTTACCCACTATATGTCAGTCATGTAAAGTTGTTACTGGTGGCTTTAGTGATGAAGAATTATGGAGTAAAACAAATGAAAGGATGAAAGATGAGATTGATAAGGAAGCGGACAAAGATTTGATAAAGTGTGAGAAATGTTTTGCCTACACTGATCGAATGAAGCAATTGAATTTATACTGTGATGTAGTTATGCTTTTCAGAGAATTGATGATTGAACCAGGGGAGAAAGTAACTACAGAAGAATTTAAGGGTATGATCACAAGAATTATTTGTGAGCAATGCATTGTGACAAGGAAAGAAGATGCTATAAAGCTAAAGAAAATATTGTATGAGTATTCCAAGACTGGACTACCATTTTATTCATGGCCAATAGTTAAAGTGATTAACTTGCTACAATCATACTACGAAGAAGATCCAATTTTAAACCTGAGGTATGAGTTGATATTTCAATTTAAAATCAAGTACGAGATGGAAAAGGAATTTAACGTTCCAGAATCCTTAGGATTTATGTTTTATGAAATGTGTGTTAAATTGTACGAAGTTTACAACTATGTGCATTCAGGAAAATCTAAAGAATCTGATTTTGTAAATTTTTTCAACAACAAGGATTCAATCTTAGAATGTCTCAAATATTTTATTATTCAATCCAACAAGTATTTCAACGTAAGATATGGTCAAGAAGAGTTTAAAAAGTATTGCTTGTACAGTGAGTTGAAAGACATGATGGTTGATATTGGAGGTTGTCCAGGCTCAAATATTTCACAGATGAGGTCCATGAACTTCGTTAAAGATGTGCTGAATCTTGTCAGTTGTGATGTTGATCTAGATGATATTGGTATGCAAGTTAGTGAAGAGGATGTCTCAAGATTTGGGATCGTTTTGAAGAAGCAGATTGAAGGCAACGTTCATAATGTGAAGAATGGTCTGTTGTTTGAGTGGTTATTGAGTAGATATATGTAAATTCATTTATATACATAGCTATGCATAGAACCAATAGCTTCATTTTATACAAGGATAAAGGTTCTCAAAGATGAGGACTAATATTACAGATAGACGTATCCACGTGACTGAGAGTTACGTGACTTTGAAGTTCTAGACCCCACACTCAGTTTGCTGTGCGGCGTTGAGGAATGAGCTAAAACTGCACCAAACGATAAACGGCAGAAGATAGAAGGAGAACCTGTTCACTATGATTGGAATACAAGTCGACTGTACAGATATTAATATACACATATTTGTATATCCATACTAGCATACAAATGTGTTTGATACTTTTAGCCATAGCCATGTACCCATACTGCTAGTTATAGTAGTAGCATATACCAAAGTGCAGTTTACGTGAGGGCACAAAGGCACAGAAGTTGACTCACAATCTGCCCGAATTCTGTCAATTCCCGCCGCACTTCTAAAATTAGACAATCTTGGAAAGCGGAAAGAAAAAAAAACGTCGCAGTTTCAATCCGGCCAAGTGAAACTGAACAAACAAACAACTACAAAAAAACACCTGGACCAGATGTAAAAAGTGATCGAATACAAATCAATATATTACAGGTACCCATTCCATTTCTCTCTTCCTTCCTTGCTTTCTTCCTTTATTCTCTTGACGTTTAATCGAAATCATATATCCATATAATAACCATTCTTCAACCTACTCTAATTATCTGCAACAGTGCTCTCTCGCTTCACAATACAAATCAATAATTCAGCCACACTTTCGAGTTTCCCTCTTCAGTTTCCACCCACAAAGGACAAAGGCTCAAAACAAATTTTCAAACAGATTTTCAAACAAATTCGATATAATAGTGTATCTCTTACACCTCTCTTCGTATTATCCATCGGTCCACACCTTGGGTTAATTCTATTTATATACGAAGGCTGTGATACATTGCACATAAACTGTATTACGTACATTCAACCGAACCATAACAATAACAACAATCCTAGCTTGAATTCTTTTTTTGATTACATCCCAGTCCTGAATATCATCTATATCCTTTCATATAAACACATATAGATTATTACGTTTTACAATCAGGGCAACAGATTCGTTTTTCATTGATTCTTTTGTGTTCGCTTGTGTTTTTTCCAATACAGTACTAATATATCTGAATATTTTATAGATATTCTAACAAACCTCTTGGACGGAATTTATCCGAAAGCTGCAAAGAACAATCAAAAACTTGGACAACTAGCCCGTTAACTACATCTATTCATTCATTTACGTCCCTTTCCGTTTTTAATTCTTTTCGTTAGCTAACCTTCATTCGTTTATTCATTCCTTCCTTCGTTTCTGAGTCTTATTCATCCACTCATTTAGCAGTCAAATTTTGCTGCAACTGATCACTCAAAACTCACATTAAAATGGTTAGCTTCGATTTACGTATAAGGATGGATTCCCAGAACAACGATCAAATATATTCAAACCAAACCGTTTTAAGCAGTACCGGCGAGTATGTGTCGTCTGCAACGGATTCGGGTCTCATATCTTCAATGACCACTCCTCTAAACTCATCCTCAACTTTACAAAATTCACAAGAGACTGGAACTTTTTCCGAATCATCAAGCTTTGAATTACCGTCGCCTATTGATGGGCCTGGACACCCGACAACAACAGAATCATCAATATCAACGGTATCTGGTATAAGTTCCAAACTACTATTAACTAGATCATCTTCTGAAAACTCTGTTAATTATTACTATGTCTCATCAACTTCGGATGATGCATCTCCAGCCGCAACCATTCCCTCAACTACAACTTCGGATTTTACTAGTTATACAGATGGCCCTGTCAGAACGGTAGCAGACACTGATTTAGATGAAGAACAATCAACGGCTTGCTCCACGGGGATAACTCCTTGTACTTCAACTTCAGCAACTGACTATTATACAACTGGTTATTCATATACGCAAGAGTTTGTTGTCACTGATTCTGCCAGCTCCTTTACCACATTTGTGGTTCTGGAAACAGAAACTCCTCTAGAATACGGTTCGACGTTAACAACGACAGCTTTACAACCAGCAATAACAACTGACCCCGATTCTTTCCAGAAATATATGGATTTACATGCAAGTTCAACCTCGGATGCGTCGTCACCCAGCACATTAGGTAAGAATGCAATTGTTGGTATCTCTGTTGGTACTGTACTAGGATGTCTAATATCTTTATTGCTTCTATTCTTTTTTTGTAGAAGAAGAAGGCAAAAGAGATCCTTTGTTGTTAATAGAAATACCAAACCTAATAATCAAGATAGTTACAACCCTGCTGAGAAAGGTCTTAGTATGGGTACATCCAAAGAATTTTTAGTCAACGAAAAGTCAACTGCTCGTTCCAGCAACAATAGAAATGTTACCAATTACAGTTCTATTAGTAACGACGAGATTACACCATCTACGACTAGAAATGAAGATATAGAATTGGGACTATCGTCAATGAAGTCTGTTTTACTTTCGTCAAACTCGCCACCCCCGTCTCCAACAACCTCAGAGTTTTTCACTTTCCCCACTTCAGTGCCAATGCCTCCATTACCTCGAAAAATGGCCCCATCAGCAGCAAATCCTCAAAATGAAAGACAAATGCATGTCTTGTATGAAAAATCTGAAGAGAATTCATTAAGTTCTCTGCGCCATTCAAGAGAATCCTCAACAGTATCTGCCAATCCAGCTCTTCAACGTCCTGAATCACATAATGAAGAAGAATATCATTATGAAGATGCATTCAAAGACTACCAATCGCATTCACCATTCACCAACAATTTGCAATCACCACTACCAGGCAATACCCTTCTGTCAACATCACCAAAGACCCCAATGTCAAAGAACTCGAATAGCTTGTACACCTCTTCACCAACATCATCCAAAAAGCCAAGTCGATACAGTGCAATAGCAGATAACTTGAATCTGTTCAAAGCCAATTACAACAACCACGAACCAACCTCGCACATATTACTTTCCACAGGTGGCAAAACAAGAGCACAAGCAGGTCTAACGCCAACCCCACCAAGACCAAGAAAATCCAATGCTTCTAAACAGGGTGCTGACGGTAACGTTGAAAGACACCCATCTAATGGATCTGACGTTGTTGATACACTATCGTCATTTACTTTAATGAACGGTAAATTACGTTCGACAGGGCGTCATCATGGGTCAGATGGCTGTGAGAATGGTAACAATAACGACTCAGATTCAAGTTACTCGTTTGATAGTGATGTTAGTGTTGGTAGTGTTTGAATTTTCACTTACCTTTTTTTATTCTGCTCTTGTGTTTTTGGGTTTTTATTTTGATCATGGGTTTGATCAAACTGTACTATTACTTTTTTAACTATATTTCAGATACCTACTATTTTCAATTCTTTTCCGTTTTATTTTATTCGAATAATTTTGCTTCACTTCCTCCTTTCTTTCCTTTAGTTCGAACTTGCCTAAATATTTATATACTGTCTAAAAAATTGCTTTCTTTGAACCATCAATTCTTTTGCGTTGTCTGATCTTTTATCACTTAATATTTTTTTAACTTTCCTTTTCTAGTATTTTTTGGCTTTTCATTTGCTTTGTCACTTTTGATCTGACTCCTCTTTATAAATATACAGTTGAAAAAATCAAATGCTTCTACTAAGAAAGAACATGTACGGTTTTTAAAGATAAAGTACTAGTAAAATAAGTGATTATTATAAAAAGGGCCACAGCAAATCCAAAAACAATGAAAGATGAAAAATGGAAAATGAAAAATGAAAAATGAAAAGCGTTAAATATATATATATAAATAACTATCAAAAAATACCGTAAAAATTGACAACCAAATAAAGAGAAACCAAACCATAATGAGAAAATAAAGGACATAAGAAACCAAAAAACCAAAAAACCAAAAAACCAAAAACCAAAACCCTAGAAAAATAATGATGTAAAACGAACAAAAATTAAAAAGGAAAACGGATACAACGTACCCAACCAGAATTCCTAAAGCAAGACTTCAAAATAAAAACCCATAGTCGTAATGAAACCAACAAAAAAAAAGATAAACAGATGATATAGGATACATACATGCATTCATTCATTCATCAACAACCTCCTCCAACAAATTTCTTTCGATAACAAACCGACCTTCTTTATATTTTTCTTTGTCATCTTCACTATAAAGATACTTCCACCCCAGATTCTCCCCACACTGAACGCATAAAAGCAACTTGACTTCGTACTTCCCAGTTCTCATTTTTTTGAACTCTTTAACCGGATTCAACTTAATGTTCAAAACTTTCGAAACAAAGAATGCTGGCCCGGAGTTTCCGTAAAAGTTGTCAGAAATGATTAATGAGCTCAAACAGATATGCGTATGGCATTCTTTGCACCGTAATATCTTCAATGGGTTTGTTGCCGGTGTTGTTAATAGGTTGTGCTTGTCGTAGTACGTTGCTGTTGAACTTGGTGTCAACTGAAAGTTTGATAATGTTGGCGAAGGTGTGAAATGGGAGTTGGAATTCGTAGAGGCAAATGAGGACCTTGGGGTGTTATGACTGTTATAAATTGATGATATTGATGATCTTGCTGAGAATGAGGATGATGAGGTAGAGGATGACGAACAAGAGGAAGATGATGAAGATACTCTATGGTTAGCCCTTTTAGAGTTTGGCAATGGAGGTGACATTGATATTGGAGATGGGGTTGAAGTTTTGAAATGCTCTGTATAAACCAATCCCATAGTTTAAGCCTAGTAAGATACAGTAAGATAAAAGTAAGCGTGAGTAACAAGAATATTTAATTAAACAGGTTGATGGATAATGAGAGATTGTTTATAGAGAAGAGAAATAAAGATATACAAAGAGGTTTAAAATAAGTAGACTATTTGAGTCGGAATGTACAGTGTAGTAATGTAACAATAGTACAAGGTCAGTGTACAAGTCAATTGAACCTGTTATCTGAAAAGGGCAGAATTCCCTATTATTGTTTGAATTATGATTAATTACATACAACTGGGGTTAAAATTAAATACGGGTCTGAGGAGTGGAGGAACATTTATTCACTAGTAATCAATAATTCACTCATGTCACTTTGTTTCACTTGCTTTGTTTGATTTTTTATGGTGGTGTTGTATAAATGTATATAGATTATTATTATTATTATTATTATTGTGATGTATAGAGTAAGTAAGTATGGTGTTGTTATACTACGTTGTAAACTACTGGTTATGTAATCAGACGTCAAGTGGTGAGTGGCCAGCACAGCCTTCAAATTGAGGGATCATTTTGTATCTTTGGGAAATTGAGTTCTACTTCAGCTTTCAAATCTGTTACAAACCCTTTTCAACTTTCCTTCTTCAATTGAAACACAGTTACCATGAATCTTTAGAGAACAGATTGCAACTAACTGAGCAATGAAGGAATGGAATAACCTCGTCCCACAAAAACCAAAATTCAACAATATTTCTAAAACGTCAAACATTCACTTGGATTTACAGTACATATTACCGAATTTAGCAGCTTGTTCCAAACCCGTTGATACAAGATCGTCTTCTCTGATGAACATTCCATATAAAAAATTGATAAACAATGATATTTATGAGTTAATCCAGGTATTGAACGATAATCATGGGAAAGGGAACTGGAAGATAATAAATTTGCAAGCTGAAAAAATAAACTATGAGCCAAGTACGATAACAAATGATGTGAATGGGGGTGCGTTTCAAAGGTACTTTTTCATTGATCACGGTGTTGTCACATTTAATATCATACTGAAAATTTTGAAAGACCTGGAAGAATATCTGAATTTAGGTGCTGAAAAGGTTGTCGTTATTCATTGTAAACATGGGAAGGGAAGAACAGGATCAATTGTTGTTGGGTATTTAATGTATAAATTTAAATTGAGTTTCAATGAAGCCAACTTAATTTTTATTGATCGTCGAAAGCTATACAAAACTGGAGTTTCGATAAATTCACAAATTAGATATTTGAAATATTTAGAAAAATTTTTAAATTCTGATAAGATATTAAAATGTTATAAAAAAATAGTGATGATGAGAGGAGGAAGTGGTGGTGGTGGTGTGGGAAAAGGGGTTAAAATTGAATTGACTGAACTAGCTATTGTTAAACCGGACGAATTAATATTAAAATCAGTGGATAATTTGTCAATTGAAGTCCATGAGATTACAGATAGGGAAACTAGCATCAAACAATTTCTAACAAAATTAACCAATGATAACATTTCGCATTCATCAACTGATAAAATCATTTTCAAAACAACAACATGTAATGACAATTACAATGGCAGCGACGACGACGACGACAACGAAAAATCCCTACTATTCAATGAGACTGATGTATTATTCGAAATTAAATTTCAGTTGAAAAATATTCTAAATGGTGGGATTGGTAGATCATGGATAAACTTATTACTGGAATACATAATAAACTACACTACAATCGATAATAACAACATTTTGAATATTAGAATACCATGGAATCAAATGGATGGTTTTAAAGGCACAAGGAAGAAAGGTTTGAACTTATTAGCTGAAATTGAACTGAATTTCAAATTTACGTTTAATGATGCTAATGAATTCAAAAAATTGCGTAAACTTCTTTTAAAGTGATATATAATTAACTAAATATACAAATTTTATGATTTCATATTCTTAATTTTGATTATTTTTCAGCCCCCTTTTCTTTCATTTTCTAATTTATTCCAAACTTCTTTAATCACTTTTTTAATATAGCTTAATTGTTGATCTTGATCACCGCCTTTCCCACCATTTTTTTCATTAGAGTTAATCAGTTTACAGTTTTCAACTTTATATGGTTTGGTAATAATTAAATGATTATCAAAGACCAAAATATTATCATTTTTGCTATCAAAATTAACGTCACCTAAAGGCAGCAAATTGAACAATTTCTTAAAAATCTCTAAACCTTCTAAACTTATCTTCTTCTTATGTAAATAATTTAGATTCTTATTCAAATAATAAGAATTCTTCAATTTCGAATTTTCAATTGCATTTGATTTATTTAAGCTATTTATTGATATTGGGTACGGTTTGTTCTGTTGGATAGAAAATCTATCACTCATTTGAATTGGTTTACCCCCATTATTGTTATTTGGTTTCTTGGATGTTAAAGAGATTATGTGTTTGATGAAAGTCGTCTTAATGGTAATGTACTTGACTTTCCCACTGTTGTTGTTACCATCAGTGGACGGTGATTTTATGATTGACAATAGACCGGAATGTGGGTTATATGAGTGAATAGTACCCGTCAGCTTTGAATCCAACGTTGTTGTAATTTCAACACTGCAAGATAAGAATAAATGAAAAAAATAATGTTAGTATAAAGTTGCAAAAATTCCTTAAAAAATCATGAACAACTATATTGATATGTAGTATGCATGAGTGTTGGAGAGAGAAAGAAGTTGAATGAAAGCATACTTTAAACCAACACTGTTATCTAAACTCAACATATTGGTTATGTCAAATTGATAAATGAACGAATTGAAGATATACCGAGCAGTAAAATTAAACACATTTCATTTGAAGTATACCTGATCAAAATATAATCAAATCAGTCAAATAAACAAGTAAAACGGATAAATACCAAATTGTCCATCAAGTTTCTCATCAGCCACAGTTTTTTGTAAAAATACACTAGCCATTATCTGTTTGTAGTATGTGGCTAATGAACCTTGGTATTTACATTAATGTAAAACAAAAGTGAGCTGGAAAGATATTGTACCTTCTATCTATATACATCGATCCTTGACAGGAAGAAAACAACACAAATTGAAGTAATATTAGAGACAGAATCCACGGCGCAAACACGGGGATAGAGACAGATATAAACTGTACTTTAATTGATCAAAGAAAATATCAAAATGTTTGGCATATCTAGTCGATTGGATCGTAGTGGGAGTCACCAAGGTAATGTCCCATTCAATCCACAAACCATGCAAGACGGCATTGACAAACTCCAATTTGAATCCGCAGAAGAAGATGAAGAAGACTATGATAATGACAATGACAACGATGATCAAAATGAAGAAGAAACCACCACAGAGGAACAAGAATTGCTTGGTGAATTAAACCAAGAAGATGATATACTAGATGAATTCCCTGACGTTGTCATAGACAGGGGAGAAATGATTGAAACTACTGATGATCTAGATTTATTAACATCTAAAAACTCCCCCGGTGCATCATATTTATTCACTGATAACGAGGATGACTCATATATTAGTAATAGTGGCGGAAGTTGTAATGGGCAAGATGATAACATTGAGATTGATGGATTGAGTAATCTCAATATTATTCTAGAATATCCTGAATTAGCTTATGAATATGACGAATTACTCAGTTACAATGATGAATTGAATGATTGGTTTAGTTCTAATGATTTAAAAAGTTTAAATACAATCAAGAAAGTTTATGATGATGATAATGCTAATGAAATTGAAAATAATGCCAAATTGAATGAGAAGATCAATAAATATTACAAGTTATTACAACTAGGACAAATCAAATATGATTTGAAAAGTATTATTTGTCTATGCTATCTATCAATGGGGTCGTATAAAGCTGGACTACCGGAGGACGAATTAAAGCGGAACATCAAAGAAATCAGTGTATTATTCATCAAAGATAGAAAAACAATCAAACTGATAACAAGTAAAATAATAGGTAACTTGAAAAAACTGATAAATTTCAAGAATGATGGGAGTATTAAACTACTGAATTTCAAGTTATTGAACTTAACTTCAAATGAATTTTATTACTTATTAACAATTCTTTATTTCATTATAACTAGTGTATTGGCAATTAAACAAGAAAACGAATTGCTTGATGATGAAAATACTATTGTTTTGAGTGAAATTTTAGAGGAATCCAATCTACTAATTGAATTGATAAGATCAATCGACTCTTGGAGATGGTTAACAAGTGAAGCTGAAGAGAATGGAATGGGATTGAACGGCTCAAATAATACGAATTCAGCAACGGGGGCCTCTCAACAGCAACAACAACCGCAGCAGCAAACACGCTTTAATTCATCAAGAACTGCCAAATATTTTAAAGTTAGAAATGTTATAATGTTAATTAATAAATTAGTTTTATTACAGTTTGGTAATTGTAAGAAGATTGAATCCACAAAATGTTTTTTGCAGTTTAAACATGAAGGCAAGAAGAAACAAGAAAATACAGAAGCCAATAAAGATGATGACGATAACGAAAATATATCACCGATGGACTACTATTATTATAGAAACGAATTAATCACAAGGTATCCAACTTTTGCACCCCCCAAATATGAAATATCAGAAATTCTAGAAATAAGTTTGAACAACGATGAAGATGTATCTATATCGAAGAAGATGAATTCATCATCATTGTTCATTAATTCAAATCATAATTTTAAGCATAATAAAGTTGGCAATATAATTAATAACAATACCAACGTCAACAATCCGCCTGATATTCATATTGCAACGCCGATTCCATCGCCAACCTTATCACCACAACATACGGGGTCAATTAATAATTATTCCAACATATCAGAGTTAGAAAACGGTAATAAAAAGAAAATGTTTATAACGCAGTCGAATTTCCCAAACTTGTATCCAATTGAAGATGAAAAAATTCCATTCTCAATTAATGAAGCATGTGAAATATTTTATAATAAAATTCAAGAAAATTTTAATTCTATTCAGTTTACTGAAACTTTTGAAACTTTTATTAAGAAGGAAAATGGGTTAAAAAAGGGTGAAAAAAATAAGTTTGAGTATAATGAACAAGACTTGAAGGAAAATCCGCTTTATGAAAATGAAATTAAATCACTACAAAGGGTTGAAAACTTTTATTTTGAATGTTTACCATATTTAAATTCATTAGTTTTATTAATGAATCAAATTTTAATTTCAAACACTGACTCCACGAATAAAAATAAAATAAACATTAAAAAACCATTTTTGAGAAAAGAATTGGGCTTAGCAGACATTGAAAAACTAGAAATTCTGAAAACTAAAGAGATAATGTTGAAAAATATGACAACTTTAATGAATACAATTTTGAAGTGGTTTAGATTATCACATTTATTAAAGTATGAATATTTACTAATTTTAATATTTGATAGTGACTATTATGTTAATTTAATCAAATATTTGAATAATAATAATTGTGATTTCGAAACCTATATTAATTTTGAAGATGACGAATTTTTAATCAATAATAAAATTGTCTATTGTGAATATGATATATTGTATGAAATTAAAGGGCATTGTTTTATGAAGGAAAGTGTTGGAGATAATTGTGAATCCTTCCCAGAAGTGAGTAAAGAAGAGCAAATTAAATCAATTATTGAACTGCCAGACGAAGCTAGTAACAGATCAATGATTGGAGGAGGTGGATACCTACTACCACCACCGTTTAATAATAAATCCAACATTAAGATAAATTCGAGAAACACAAGATTTTTAATAATATTAAACAACTTACTGGAAATTTTGAAAGATTCAATGTATGATTTCAAACTTAAGAGAATTTTCAAATTTTTAGAGTTAAAGCCAACAGAAACATTACGATACTACTTAAATTTATTTGAAATTAACATTTGGTTAAGAATATTGAAAATAATCAAATTGATAAGTTGTTTTAATGGTAAGAAATGGAAGAATAACAACATGGATTTAATCTCGTACGTTTTTCTATTTATTGAAATTGGAATTCAAGATAAGTGGTTAAATAATTTGGTGGGAGTTTCAATTAGCGAACGGATCAAACGTAGTGAGGAAAACGAACACGCGTTGCGGGCGTTAGTAAAGTTTTATAACGATGATCGATGAGGGCTTAATTATCACATGCTAATAGGAAAGTATATTTGTGTACATACGATTTTTACATACCCATGGTACTATATATAATATAATATATATATATATATATGAGCCTTTCCCCTCTCTTCCCCTCCTCATCTTTAGTTTCCCCGCCATTTGATCATGTCACCATTTAACCTTTTAACCCCACATTTCATTAGTCCATTTCCCTCTTTCTTATCTGGTATCTACACAATATAATGATGGTATTATACTGAATCAAAAATTATTAACGTCGATCGATTTCAATATCGACGCAGGGTCCCTTCCAGCAGGTGGCGTCCGAATCTTCCGCCTCTCTTCTCGCAGGCGGAGGACGACTAAAATGGCCATCGAGATGACGTAATCATTTACTACCCAACAACAGACCAAAACAAAACAAAAACAAAAGCTGTTCAAAAGGTTCGCCTGAGCTTCAACCTCTTCATCTTCGGACCCAGGTGTGTAATTCAGAATTTAGATTTATATGCACTTGCTTCACCTTTGTTTATTTGTCTACTTACACTTCCCCGCCCTCATCAATCCCATATACTCTCCACTATCGTCTTATTATTCGTTAAATTAAATAAAATTAAACTAAATCTTCCAAATTAATATTAATCAAGTATGGTCTTCCAAGTTAACGTCCCTGTTGGGCCAGCAAAAGACGGCGAAACAGCCCCTTACAGATACTACAAAGTTAAGGACGGCGCAGTTTCAAGACCTGTTGGTTTCCAATGTTCAACTGTATATGAATTTTTTTATGAATGTCTGAAACTACACGGCTCCAATAAATTAATTCAAGGTACCAGACAATTGAAAGAGATTCATATCGAAACCAAAAAAGTTAAAAAATTAATCGACGGCGAATCCGTTGAAGTTGATAAAGATTGGATGTACTATGAGCAAGGTGATTATGAGTACATTAATTTCGGTCAATTGGAAAAAATTGTCATTGATTTTGGTAAAGGTTTAGTCAACCTGGGTTTAAAACCAAACGGTGCTGATAAGTTCCATATTTTCGCCACAACTTCCGCTAAGTGGATGAGAGCATTCTTAGGTTGTCAAACCCAATCTATACCTGTTGTCACTGCTTATGATACTTTAGGTGAAGAAGGTTTAACCCACTCTTTAGTTCAGACTGGTTCTAGTGGTATTTTCACCGATAATGAACTCCTTGTTAAATTAATCAATCCATTGCAGAAGGCGACTAGTGTCAAATACATTATCCATTCTTATGAATTGGATCCAAACGACAAGAGAAAGAAAGGTGAGATTTATAAAGCTTCAAACGATGCATTATTAAAAATCAAAGAAATTAGACCTGATATTACAATCTTGTCATACGATGATTTGTTGAAAAAAGGTGAATTAAACGAATTAAAAGTTGACGTTTCCAAACCGAAACCTGAAGATTTATCTTGTATCATGTATACTTCTGGTTCAACAGGTACTCCAAAGGGTGTTGTTTTAAGCCATAAGAATATCGTTGCTGGTTTAGGTGGTCTTTCAACCAACGTTCCAAACACTTTAGTTACGAAAAAGGATCGTGTTATTTGTTTCTTACCATTGGCACATATCTTTGAATTGGCCTTCGAGTTGATTATTTTCTACTGGGGTGGTGTGGCAGGTTATGCTAACGTTAAAACTTTGACTGACTTATCATGTAAGAATTCAGAAGGTGATTTGAAAGCCTTCAAGCCAACGATCATGGTTGGTGTTGCAGCTGTTTGGGAAGCCGTTAAGAAGGGTATCATGACACAAATTGAAAAGAACCCTCCAACCACTCAGAAGATCTTTTGGGCTGCTTATAAAGCCAAGATTAGTTGTAAGAAGTATAACGTTCCATTCTTGCCAACTGTCATTGATAATTTGATCTTCAAAAAGATTAAAGCTGCAACCGGTGGTCAGGTTAGAATATTGTTAAACGGTGGGTCACCAATTTCGGGTGATACTCAAAGATTTATCTCAAACACAATTGCTCCAATGTTGATCGGTTATGGTTTGACAGAGACCGTGGCAAACACTTGTGTTTGTGATATTAACCATTTCGAATACGACGTTGCTGGTGCATTAGTTGGTTCAATTACAGTTAAATTAATTGACGTTGAAGATGCTGGTTATTTGGCCAAGAACAATCAAGGTGAAATTTTAATCAAAGGTTTACCAGTTCTGTCAGAATATTACAAAAATGATACTGAAACCAAGAATGCTTTCAACTATGAAGAAGGTTGGTTCTCAACTGGTGATATTGGTACGTGGACGTCAACGGGTCAATTGAAAATTATTGATAGACGTAAGAATTTAGTCAAGACGCAAAACGGTGAATATATTGCATTAGAGAAATTGGAGTCAGTCTACCGTTCTAATAACAACGTTTTAAATATTTGTTGTTATGCTGACGAAACTAAGCTGAAACCCATTGCAATTGTTATACCACAAGAAAAAGCAATTAAAGAAATGGCTGTGAAATTGAACTTGATTAAATCTGTTAATGATGAATTCCATTTAGCTGAATATGTTGATAACAAAAAACTATTAAAGGAATTTGGCAAAAGTTTGATTGCAACTGGTAAATCACAAGGTTTAGCCGGTATCGAATTAATTTTAGGTGTTGTTTTAACCGATGATGAATGGACACCTGAAAATGGATTTGTTACAAGTGCTCAAAAATTACAGAGAAAGAAAATTTTAGCAAGTGTTCAGACCAGAGTTGATGAACTTTATGCTGAAAACGCTTAATTCTAGTCATTATACTCTTTTATCTGTCCCCGATTAATCTGAACCCAATTTAACGTCCCCCTCTCTTACCTTCCTTGTTTTTCTTATTATTAATTCCAATCTTGTTCTGTATCTTGCTTTTGTTAAATGCAAATTTAACATTACTTGTTTAATCTTTATTGTCTTCTTTACTTTCTTTTCTGACTCCTTTTTTCATCACTATTTGTTTACTCCTGTCTTACTCTATTTTACTACCTCTTAGTTAATTTACAACTTTTACTCATTTTTTTTTATTAGTCTTTTAATCAATGTAACTAAGTTTTCAATACTATTTAAATCTATTTATGTAACTCTATTTGAATAGCCGCTCACAATTCATCATCTTCGCTATCAGTAATAATAAATTCATCATGATTAACAGGGAACTCACCAATTTCAAGAACATTAGGTCTAATGAAAACGCCATATTTCATTAAACATGTGAAATATCGTTTTCCTTTTATACTTCCATCGTTCTTACCTAATGGTTCATCCAACTCAACGCCAACCCAATCATCATCAATATCACCATTATCACCTTCTTCTCCTTTGCTATTACTCTTCGGAATTTCGGGAATCAATCCAATGTATTTGACTGTACCCACTTTAACAACCCCACCATCACTTGTACTTGTATTATTTATTTTGACTCTACTACCGATTTCCAGATTTTTCAAAACTTCAATTCTTTTTTCTTTTAATTGCTGCTTCATTTCTTGCGTTTGGGGATTGTATTCGCCTAGTTGATTCTTAATCTTCCAAGACTTAACACTCTTGGATAACTCAGAGTATCGTTCTTCACTTAACTTGAACAATCCTTCATCCTCCTCATTACAATCATCATCCTCATCTTCATCTCCTCCGTGTCTTTTATTAGATCGTGTTAAATCTTTCAGTATGTCCCTTTCTAGTTCAACTAACTCCACATTATTCAAATTAGTGTTCTCAACATGAATCCGTCCACCGTCCATAACACCCAATTCACTCAAAATCACCAAATCTTCATCAACACTCCCTGCTCCACTTCCAGTTTTGGAATCAATCAATGACCGTTCATTGCTATCTTTGAATTTATACACGTATAATCGTTGGTCATCAACAGGTATGCCTGTTATTTGAAACAACTTCTTTTTCAAAACTTTCAATGACCATTGTGGTGAGATTCTACGGTTGGATGATGTTATAGATGATGTAACGTTGATCGTTATATCGTCCATTTTCTTTTGCTATTATTGTTGTATCGTGATCTGTATCTTAAAGCTAGGTTTGTTTTGTTTTCCAGAGATACAGAAGCTATCCATGTAAGTCAATATGTAAAGTAAACAAAGGGAAAGTGAACGGAATCTCTGAGATACGCCTGAAGAGACCTTGTCCGCTTGGTCACGTGATTATCTTCCACGCTTTGAAAGATCTGCTTAAAATCTCGAATGGGTTTCGGTTGGATCTATTTTCGTCTGACACGGTAAGCAGGTTGTTTTAAGTCAACTAAACTAATCTCCAATCAATTCCAGCAGAAAGCAATACCTATAATACAACCATTCAACTGCCAAATTATATAACTATGGACTTGAACATAACAGAACTTTCCACTAAATCGGTAGATGATTTATTTAAAACGTATTCAATTCAGGAATTAGAAGAGCTAAAGGTCAAATTACAGAAACATGTCAGTTCTAAAAAATCAGAATTAAGAACTTTAGTTGGTTTTAAATATAGAGATTTGTTGAAAGTTGCAGATGATATAATTAAAATGAATGAATTGACAAAACTTGAAAATGATAAATTAGTTGAGTTGACCTTTAAAAAATCAAATTATAATAATAAATCGTTGAAGAATTTATCAAATTTTAATCAGTTTCAAACTTCTGAGAAGATTGAAACGGCTAAGATTAGAAATAGGTCAAAAATCTTGAAAAATATCGTTCATGATTTAAATTGTTTATTTCTAAATCTAAAAATTTCACTATCAGAATTGGCGTTTGATAACAAAGATGAAACAACAAATACAACAACTCAAGATTCAGAAAATCCATCGTCCTCAATATCAGAATCAATCTCAAATTCATTCATTAATATATCGAAGCATTTCTACCTAATTGATTATTTTTTTAAAGACGAATTGACTAACAACGATTCAAGTGATTCTTTCACAATCAAGAAATACAATTCGTTAAGATTGCAATTTTTAAAAGAAATTGAAAAACAAATCGTTAATTTAATCGGTGACAATGAATTTGAGTTTTCAGTAAACATTATGATCTCATATATTATCACCAAAAAGGTAAGCCCGTTTGATGCAATTATCTGGTATCTGGACATCAGATACAACAAAATCATAGCTTCTTTCCAATTGAAAAACGATTCACAAAATTGTTTGAATTATATCTTCAATACTCTAAACTATTTAAGTATTTTTAAGTCGAAAATCCCAACTTTTCTGATTAGATTGACCCATAACAGTTCGAATTCCAACTGGGTTTCAAATACAAGTTTCAGAAAATATACTAAATGGTTGGACATTTCGAAGAATGATTTCAAAGTTATGTTCCCATTGTCCATCTCTGATATAAAAAGTTCAATAACTGATAACAACATAGATCCACAGTTGGGCGATTGGAAGTTAAAAGTTGGTTCATTTTTCTACACCGAATTCACAGAATCTTTCAAAAATGTTGATAATTTAAACAATTTGGTTATTCTATTGAATAAAATATTACAATCATTCAAAAATTTCACATCGTTAGTTGATTTGAAATACAATGACAATGGTGAGTTATTAATTGACAGCATACTAAAAATCTGGAAATTGAATTTCCTTAATATTTTAAAAATGGATTTAAATCAATTCGATGAAATTTCAATTTCAATTGTTGAAAATTTCAACAATTTTGAAAATTTACAGTTAATTAAAACAAATAATGGTTTAAACCTTTTCAAATTCACCGACATGACAGATATCGACGTTTATATTTCTCAAACTTCAAATCCAACTTCAAATAACAATACGATTGAATCAATTCTAAATAATTTAAGAAACTTCAAGAAAACATTAAATGTTATCTTGAATTCTTTACAATCATTAAACAAATTATCAGTCAATTTGAGTAAACCAATTTTAACAATTGATGACTACGAAGATGATGAATTTTGGTTAAAAATAACGAAAAATATAAATGATTTAGTTGATGAATCGATTAATTTCAACGTTGTTCACTTGAACATTTCAATTAAAGAATTCTTTGAAAAAATTGAAAATTTAGTGTTCAACCAACAACAGCAAACAAATGCAATTGAATCTGTGAAATATTTCTACATGATTCGAATTTTGATTCAATTGAATGATAAAATTGATCTTGTTTCAATAAACAACAACTTCTCAACTTTATTAACAACTCAAAAAGAAGGAGGAAACAATGAAAAGCCATTAGACTTGAGCGATCTTGTAAATCCATTACTAGTTAAGCTTTTCAAACCGTTGACTAATCAAATAACATCTCCATATCATAAACAATTACAAAAACTGATTCAAAATCGTTTTGAATATAAATTGAACGACGGTGTTCCCGAACTTGGTGAAGAAACAACAAGTACCGATGAAGATACCGATTCTGAAAGGTTGGATGTTGATGAATCTTATCCAGAAGTTACATTATGGGATGAATATGCTGAAGGTGATTCGATGGAAGCTGGTTACTCTTTTGATAGTAATAAGTCCAAGAAGTTGATTCCAAATTTTTCTTCGTTACAAGTTGAAAATCTCGTTTATAAGATGAGTTGTAATTTGAGCTGTATTGAGGAAAACCCTGGTGAAGATTATTGTGACGTTTATTTAGTTGATCAATTCCAAGGTATCAAAAATGAACTGATTGATGAATTAATTCAAAGCGTTGGTAATGCTTTGAATGGTTTAGACATTGCTGAAAAGCATGTTGATGAAGCTGGAGCTGATGATGAAGAACAAGAAAAAGTTGCTGATGTGATGGATTCTACCGCTGCTAGTCCTGTTGAGCCGAGGGTTGTTGATTCAATAGAAGAATCACCAGGTATTGATGATGAGAAACAACCGTTGACAAAAAGTCAAAAGAAAAAGAAGAAGCAAAAGGCAAAGAAAGCAGCAGAGGCAGAGGCAGCAGCAACTACGACCGATTCAAATAATGGTACTCAAGAAACTGTCCAGGAGACAGAAGACGCCAAAGTTGAAAAAGAAGCAGAACAACAATCAACAAATGTCAACGTTGGACCAACTTCACTGTCGCCGTATCTCAAAACGAGAACTCTTTTAACATACGCTGATTTCATTTTCTTGAAATGTTTCAAACTATCAAACATATCAGAAACTGAATTATCGAAATCATTAAGTGGCGATAACGAAGTTATTAACAAATTAATCTCGTTGAATGAAGATTTATCAGATTTGAAGTATCGTTCAACTATAAATAGATTAGTTCTAGATCATTTTAAAAGTTGTTCTTTAATGTTTGGTCCTTTATATCCATGATACGCCGTGCTACTTAAAGGCTTAATAATAAGATGTATATTTCTATAGATAGAGAAAATGGATAAAGTTTACTAGGCTGTTAAACAAGGAAAAGTACTTGTGTTTGAATATATGAAAATAAATATATATAATTAGAGAAAAGTATGATGTATATTTCACTCTATATTATAAAACAATCGTACAACTGTCTATTTCTATCGTTTCTATTGTTGTCTTCGGTTTGTCTTTTGTTGTTGTAAATTAACCATATCACCTTGATTCAATCCTAATAACTTCACTCTATTAAAGTATTCCAACCTCTCAAACTCTGGCAAATACGGGAATTCAGATCTCATCTTGTTTTCATTAGAGCTCAAATGATTATTAACCATCGTTAACCTATCCGTTGACTTGAACATTTTATTTTATTATTATTTATTATTTATTATTTTATGTCCTTGTAATTTTATAACTCGAAGTGGTTTCTCCGTCTTGCAATTGATGTTCTCGTTCGCTGTATCGTTTGTTTCCCACTGCTTATTCAGTTATCTAAAAACAAAGTATAGTCATGATTGAACGCTATTAAAATGTCACCATATCTCACAATATGTAGATAAAAGCATATCTGACCATTAGGCATTGAATATGGGGTTATTCAAGTTAAGATAGTAACTAATAGATCACGTGAGATGGTGTATTAAAACTGACACAAATGAATAAGAATACATGATCGACGATCGACGCCTCTAGATCATGTTATATTGGTCGATTGTGGAAAAGTGGCTAAATGAAAGGAAGTGAGTTGCTTTCAAAGTTACTCCTGTTTTTGCCCCTTTCTTTACTAATAGATTTAAAAGATTGTTTGCTATATTTAGCTAGTTTCATGTTTGTACAGAAAAAGATAGTAAATATGGACGAGACAAGTTTTGCATTTTTAGATTGTGTGTTCTTTCCAATTGATTCATGTTTCTTTTTTTGTTCGCCTTTATGATTCAACGAAGCAAGGATATTAAGGGGTTTCTTACGGCTTTGCCTTAAAGGCTTATCAAATAAGAGCTATTATATCACTCCGCCGTAAATAATATAAAACTTATTTATGGCTTAGATTACAATTACTAGTGATGTCTTTATTTAGGTACTAGTTGAAACTTCTAAAATTATTTTGCAAAAAGGACAATGAACCGAAGGGAACAAATAAGCTGGCGGAGTTTTAAATTCTAAACTTTTATGATGGATGAGGTAAGTTGAGTAAAAAAAAACTTTGACTGAAATTTTGAAGTAAAAGTTGCTGTTATTAAATACTCTAATTGAGCCAGAGAAAGGAAGAAAAAAAAATGGTAAAACTGAGCAATGCAATCGAAAGTAAACAGAAGGTATAGAGAGGTTCAGTCAATCAATATTTTGAACTAAAGAAAAGATTGACCACTGTCTGTAATCCCTTAACCAACCGCAGCAGCGCCTTCATCTCATCTATCAAGTGAAAATAAGAGTGGATGAATGATTGCTTTCTCCCTCACCGGCTGGAGGATAATACAATGCAATTATGAAGGAATGAACTGTGCCTCTCTCGTTGTTTCTTGTTTTCTCGTGTCTTCCCGGGGGGTCTGAAAGCAACTCGCGTGACAACCCAGCCATGAGGGAAATCCACCGGGGAATGAAAACCGTTGCGGATTCCAAATTTTCCCTTACTATAAACCAATTTTAGTACTATTTAATGGCACTGGCATTCTCGGATGTAAACTTTTCAGGTCCGTTTTTGTAAGCCGGCTTTGTCACATTACATTTAACCTTAATATTCAAAGCATATGACTTTTCACTATATCCTTAAATACATACACAATAAAAGAAAAGATGAATCTTTGTTAAATTCATTTCTTGCCATCATCTGCAGAGATCCATATAGTCTTTCATTTTTCCCTTTTTACTCTTTGTTTCACTTTACTTTTCATGACCCAAAAAAGATAGATATAGATGAATTCATTTCTTTGTTCAAAATAAAATATATATAACACAAGAGAAAACATCACATAATACATATATAGATTCATAAATACATACAATAATGTTATTAGGAGGTTACAAAATTAAGAACATTCCTCCACGTTGGGCTTTTCTACTCCCCTTACTATCAGCTGGTTTTTGGTGGGCAATGTTAATCGCAATGCTTGTCTGTTGGATCATCCAAGGAAGGCCATTATACCAATCATCACATTATTACATGGTTCATACAATTGTTTATTTATCCTACGTTGGTGCCACTAATTTACAACCCTTATTCATTGTAGGCACTGCATTAATGGGTATATTTTTCACTTGGTCACAAATGGAGGAATTCTACCTACGGTCAAACAGGAGACAATACTTATTGAAAAGTTTCAATAGAGCAACGCATGTTTTACATTGGTTGATTATCATCGAGACAGCACTTTCGTCTTTGTTCATTTTACTGGTTGCTTGTTTGAAAAATGACGTTTTCAATACTGCCCACATGACATTTGTTGGTCTGTTCATCGTTGCTGATTTAATATTGGCAATTACTCATATTTCACTATACCTTGTTTACTATAGACACTATCACAAGAAATGGTTTTTAACAAGTGCGTTGCTGAAAGGAATTTGGTTACTTTTGGCAATTGGCGCTGCCATTTCATACCTTGTCTTTATGAAAGTTGCGGAAAATCAAGGTGATGGAAGTGACTATTGGGGTTATTCAGGTGTTCTGGAATGGAGTTTATGCTTTTGGTTTGGTATTTTATTCTTCTTCTTTGCTTTGGATTTAAGTTTGAATAAGAGTTTGAAAGATGATGTTATTACAGGAGACGACGATGATTATTATAATAATCATAACCACAATTTCGAACCATCTGATACTACTGAAGAGAGCAAACACCGACAAGCTTCAGGAAGTGAAGCATCTGATCAACCAGGTCTTAATGCTCATTTTTAATGAGGGTGTCCTTAGTGTGTTTTTTTGGGCATTTACCAAATCTTGGTGTGTAATTTATTTTTTCATTTGTAGCATATATTATATTCAATCTTGGTCAGGTTTTAGCATTTTAATTTCTGGCATTTCGTTAATTGATACTTAAAGTTTTAAGTAAATATAAAAGATCACTTTGCATTTGTAACATTTATTTAAAGGCGCCAACCAGGTTATCCTTGTTCTTTGTATGTTTGAATACAGCTGGTTATCGGGTTTATGAAGTTTGCTTATTGGGGATCTATTGAAAGATAAAAACTTGAGTTCAAATTGATAAGGTGTAGGTACTCCAGATGTAATCTGTTTACATTGATCAGCTGCTGATAACAGTGGCTGCGGCGTCAAGGTGTAGCGTTCGTTTCCGAAAGTGTACACCAGATAAGGTACCGTCCACTTGATTAGCACACTATAAACAATGTGGATCCTGTAAGCACCATCAGCACTGTTAGTACTGTTTACATGGCCTTTATAATGCGAATTACCACTGTAACCTGTTGATAGATACACAGATGTACTTATCTATACATGTATTCGTTTGAATAGCGGCAGCAAACAGCCATAAGAGACAGAGACAACAACCCACATATCACTTCCCATCTCACTTCCCTTCGGTCAGCAGGCAATGGAACATTAGGATACTTCCAATTAATGTTCCAACCCCATACTATAGCCGATAAAGATCATATACCCTTATACCATGTCCTTGTGATCTGCGGTTATTGGTTGGACCCATTGGTTCTGCTATACGCAAATGGCAGGGACAAACACGCCCTCTTTCCTAACCGGCTAATCAAGAAACCCATTGCCGATTTTGACAGTGGAATCATTCTCATTTTTACCTTAATTGATTTTTGGCGTTGTAAAATCTATAGACCTATAAATCTATAAACCCGGTTATTACTTTTATCTGGAATCAATTCAAGGTCATCAATTCATATTGTTCCAACTTAATAGACTCTCAAGATGAATCTGGATCACATATTAAATAAAAGGAATTATGGTAAAATAATGCTTGCCTTATTCCTAATACTTGGGATTCAATTGCTGTTCCTTCAAATTCAGTCAATGTCAAGTTCAGATTTGAAAGAGTTGGATTCTAAATTGAAAGAATTAGATAATGAAGGACTCATTGTGCAAAACCAAAAGAAGCCTATTAGCGATTTAATAACGGACACTAGCATTCATGTTTCTTCAACTTCGTCCAAAATAACATCATCATCAACTAATACAAATAATGGGTTATCATTGACTGGGATTTCAGCTGATAATAAACCTGCTGTCAAATACAGTTTAATCGAGCAATTGTTTAAAATTTTGGGAGAATGTAAACCAAATATAGATCCGTTGACCTCATATATCAATGATGAAAGAGCTGCTCAAAAATTCTCAACTGATGATGACTTTTATTTCAGTGAAAAATACTTGTCAGGCTTATTAAAATTAAAAGAATCTGATATTGATGAATTGAAATTAAAACACGAGTTGTTTGTTTCCAGAATGAGCATTTTACATATGGAAGTATTCGGTGATTTAAGTAAACACAAAGTAGAAGGTAATGGTGTTGTTATCGTTGGTGGTGGCAAGTTCTCATGGTTAGCACTATTGAACATTCATCAATTGAGAGCTGTTGGCTCCAAGTTACCAGTTGAAGTTTATATACCGACTGAGGATGAATATGAGGAAGAATTTTGTGAAAGCGTCTTACCTAAACTTAACGCAAGATGTACAAAAGGTTTCAAAGATTTACCAATTGCTAAACATCCTGAATTAGAGATTAGTGGTTTCCAATACAAAATTCTTTCTATTTTGGTTTCATCTTTCCAAAACGTTCTCTTAATGGATGCTGATAATACTGCTGCTCGTAATCCTGATCATTTATTCAAATGGAAGGAATTCGAAGAGAAATCTTTGGTCGTCTGGCCGGATTGTTGGGCAAGAACAACTAATCCTTCGTTCTATAAAATTTCCAAAATTGCAGTTGGTAATAAACCGGTTAGAGGTATATTCCAAGAAAATAAAGATCCTGATATGTGGAACTATCATGATTTACAAGGTACTTTACCAAATCCATCAAGTGAATCAGGCATGTTGCTAGTTGATAAATTACGCCAAGTTGACACCTTAATATTATCGCTATATTACAACATCTATGGACCAGATTATTACTACCCATTAATAACTCAAGGTGGCGCAGGAGAAGGTGACAAGGACACTTTTCTCGCCGCTGCATATGCTTTAAATCAACCTGTTTATCAAGTTAAGCAGTCAATGACATTCATAGGGATTCATGACGATGAAGGGTTCCATGCCAAAGCATTGGGACAGTGGGATCCAACAACGGAGAAAGAAGTGAAAGGTGATGAAGCTTCAGACACTGAAGCCTTGCTGTTTTTACACATGTCATATCCTAAATTGTATCCGGATCAATTAGAAGGTGAGATTCGTCGTAACAATGAAGATCGGGTTTTATACTATGGACCCAAAGCCAATTCTGAATACGGATTTGATTTAAGAATGTGGGAATTGATGGCTCAGCTGATTTGTAAAGACTATTCTAAGAATGAAAATCCAAATGCAAATGGTGGAAGCGTCGAGTTGAAAGAAGATGACAAATTAGCTGGTTTGAAATTACGATTTGTTAAAGAAGTTGAAGGTGATAGTTACTGTGATTGGCTTCATTTACCTCATTTGGAATATTTAAGAAATGTCGCTCAATTTCACTGACTAATTGTTTGAAGTGTTTTGCGTGTGTTCTTTCTATTTCTGGGACGTTTTGTTGTGTATTTTGCTGTTTGGTTTGGTATTTGTCTTTGTTTCTTAATAAACGTTCCTCTAGTTTTCTGTTTCTACTGGTTTCTTCTTTATTTATAGAATTTAACTGTTAATCGTTTGATTTATTTGTCTTTATCAAAAATGCTATCTATTTTTCATTCGATAGAGAGAAGCAGTCACAAAATTAGTAGAAGATACTAGACCTAATATCTAAAACATTGCAAGAAGAACTAAAAGTATGCACACATAATTTCAAATTTAAACTGAATCTCTCAACTAAATAAAAGCAAATAAATGAATAAATAGAATCAAACTTCCAAGACTTTAATACTTTTATAAACTTCATGCCAAGTATTGTAAGTATCCAACAACGAACTCCAAGTTCCGAAAAATCCAACAGTAAGATCATTCAAACACCCACCAAAAACAGACCAATGGACAGTTAATGGCAAATTGGCAACATTAGCAACCAATGCTCTTGTCAATCCAGCGTTATCACCATTTAAGCTTAACAGCTTAATCAGTCCAACAACGCCGACTTTCTTCAGACTTTTCAAATCACTTATATCTTTCAAATTCTTAACGATTTCCAAAACAACGAATAATGCCCAAAATCTACATGAGATAACGTAATACCATTCAGACAGGCTTGAAACTTCATCAATTGAATGCTTTGTCCATTTATGCTCGATTGAAAAGCCAATGTTTTCTAATGGTTGGAAAGCAACAATAGAAATCGTGTCTATTATTCCTAAGATTTTCATTATTTTGGACTTCTCGCTAGATTCATACGTTGTTTTGATGTCAGTTATTCCAAATGACATTAAGCCTGGTAAACCCCACATACGGTTGAAAATACGAACGTCTGATAAGTAGTTAGATAGGGAACGTAATTTTATAGCTGTTGATGAAGTAATATCTGCGGTTGGTTCTTTATCTTCTTGAGCCTTTTCATTTTCTTGCGTTGGAATCAAAGTAAAAGATTGGTGATGGTTCGTTAATATTTTAGTCAGTTTATCAAGTTTTGTGAAATTTTTGAAAAATTTAATCAATATTGAAACTAATTTAAAATAAACACTTTTGAAGAATTTGACTATCGTCGGTTTTCTTTTGATTATCTCTGATAGAAATAAACAGCTATAGCAAATGGTAGATAAAATTCCATCAAGTTTAGCAGCATCCATAAACGGACCGTTTATCTTATCGTAAAACTCACCAGATGTTGTCAATTTGATAATGTATTTCAATCTTTGTATTAGTTTTGATGAAGGCTTACGAGGGTTTGATCCATGTGGTTGATACGAGTCCTTTGAAGTTAGTGCTGGAGGCGGACTTAGGAACGATAAAGGTAACGAAAGTTGATTTTGCCTTGGTTGTAATGATGAAATGTCCATTGTTCGAATCGATGAATACAGTATTAGGTGGTAGGTTTGATGTTCTGAAAAGGTGAGCTAATCGACCAACGAATAGTATTTTTTTTCTCTTGAATACAAGAGAATATTTATGAAAGCTGGTATTCTATGTAGCTGCCTGTGAAAAATTGAATTGGCCAATGAGGTATTGATCGTTTAAAATCTCACTTTAATTTGATTCTGTTGCAAGTGACAGATAGATAAAATAAAAGACGGATCAGGAGGACACAGGCTACAGCAGAAACTTAGTGTGTGCGTACAGATGGGTATTTATACTATTTGGTTTTTCTGCTGTTGATCTAAAAAAGAGGTGAAATCTTAGCAATGGCTCTTTTCTATGATGATAATGAAGCCATGTGAAGATGAAAATGAATCGGTAAAAAAAAGTCATCTGTTGAAGGATCAAAAGAATGATTAAAATAAGGTCAAGGGGATTTTTCTACCCTGTTGACATGTGAAAACTAACACCTTCCCAATCGGGTTATTAAAAGCGAGACTCCTACGTCTTTCGGTTTTGGTATTATATAGCCTCCATCACGACTTTACTACTGGTGACGCAACTTATACAATAGTCCTCAAAAGTTTGATGTGATTGTTT